>JACDOX010000132.1:871447-914217 GCA_014549065.1 Cardinalis cardinalis
TTTCTTTCTTTCTTTCTTTCTTTCTCTTTTTCTTTCTCTCCTTCTCTCTCTCTTTCTGTTCTTCAATATATTTCCTTAAGTGCTATTTTTATGATTTTGTATTGCTATATCACTAAGGATAATAACAAAAAAGGCTACATACCTGCTTTTCATTGCAACCAAATTGTTCCAAAATAAATCCTACATATTTGTATCTTTGTGTATGTATATACATATAATTTATTTATTGATTTATATTTGTGTGTGTGTGTATAAAATATGTRTTCCTGGATCAGCAATGGTGTGGCCAGCAGAACCTGGGCAGAGATTGTCCCCCTTGTACTGGGCACTGGTTATGTTGCACTTTCAACATTGTGCTCATTTCTGGGCCCCTCAATTCAAGAAAGACATTGAGGTGCTGGAGCAAGTCCAGAGAAGGGCAGTGGAGCTGATGAAGGGTCTGGAGCACAGGTTTGATAAGGAGCAGCTGAGGGAGATGTTTAGCCTGGAGAAGAGGAGTCTCAGGAGAGACCTTATCACCCTCTACCTGAAAGGAGGCTGTAGTGAGAAGGGTAACAGCATCAACTTGCTCCAGGCTGGATTTAYGTTGGATATTATGAACAATTTCCTCATGGAAAGGTTTGTCAAGCATTGGAACAGGATGCTCAGGGAAGTGGTAGAGGTACCATCCCTGGAAATAYTTAAAARACCTGTAGTTCTGGTGCTAAGGGGCATAGCTTAGGGGTGAACTTGGCAGTGCTGTGTTAACAGATGGATTTGATGATCTTTCCCCACCAAAACCATTTTATGATTTCATAAAGCTTGCTACAAACCCAGTTTGGTTCCGGTTCCAAGAGAACCCAAATAAGAACATAAGAGATTCGTTCCCGTAGGGCAAGAAGTTGAGAATTTTGCCCAACTCCTTGCATATCACCCGCCTGCTCCAGAAAAACCCAGCAAAGCACTTGCCAGAGCCTCAGAGCTGCCAAATTTCCAGAAAAGTTCCCTGATTCTCCAGGAACACCTTGGACAGGCTTGTGACCTTGTGCTATGGGGTGAGTTGAGGGGATGGTGAGGCAGGCAGGGCCATGGCCTTGCAAAAACTGTCCCATCCCACAGAAAACAAACAAAATGGGCAGGGAAGGGACCTGTGCATTTAGGCAACTGAGGCCTTCAAATACAAGCATCCTCCCATAACAAAGCTTTCTCCAGCTGGTTGGTTTTGCAGGTAACCAAGATAAAAAAGTGAGACTTCCAAGTCCTCACAAGTGGGTCAGTCATGTAGRACTGACATTGGCACTGGAAGTCCAGGGCACTTTCTCCTTCACTGACAGTTTTGGCATTTAGGGGTTTCATCCCATGCTTAAATCAAATTTCAAAATACTAAGTCCTCCACACCACAAATGTTCCTACAGAAAACTCTGAATTATATAGCACTGTGGAAGTGCAGCTCATGCTGTTTGGAAATGACCTCACACCATGTTAAGCATTCATATTTTCATTTAATATTTTCTACCCTACTGTCATATATTATTGCCCATTTTCAGATATATAGTTAATTCATTCTACCAGTACTCCTCTGATACTGGTATGAATAAGGCTTTTTCCCATAGAATAGATTTTCATGTCTTGAACATAACTATGCTGGGAATTCAGAGTGAATAAAGCCTTACTTAAATGCCTGTTTAGCTTGTGACCATAAACATAATAATGAGATTAGAGGTGAATCTATCAGAAAACCCTCAATATTGTGTGCTTTTGCAATTAAAACCAGTCATTAAGAAATTCAAACAGAAGTCTTGAAGATATACTAATGGTGCACTTCTTTTTTTATACTTTGTTTTCTTTTTACTTTTTTTATGGTATCATTTTCATGATCAAGGATTCCTCCCAAATATACTGGAAAGGCTTTTTTTAAAGCCTGCATTGTTTCCTGCCACCTCATCTGCTGGCTGGGGAGGCTCTCTGTTCTTWGACAAACTTATAACAGAGATCATATCAATTTTAGGGATGCCAAGTTTTTGATATTATACGGGAGCTGGAGCCATGTGCTGCTGAGGGCTCTCAGGGTCCACACCAAGCTGCACAACCCCTGTGGCAGAGTTAAACTAGGCACCCTAGGGTTTRGACACTTCCTACACATCAGCTGGCAACCTAGTAAACTATAAGATTCATAAATTAAATTTGAACCCTCCTCACGTTAGAATTTTCTGTTCCCATTACAAGATCCTTCATCTGTGGCCTTCCAGTTTTAAGGTCACTTATTTAACCAGGGTTCCAAACCAGTGGGAGATCTGAGGGACACCAATTCTTCCTGGTTTCTTTGGCGAAAAAGACTTAAAGACCAAAAATGTTTTATATTTTTCTATAAACTCAGGCATTCCCTCTCTGGAGGGACTATAACAATTTCAAGAAAATTATATGTGTGTATTTCTAATTAMAATAACTTCCTTGGATCAAGAAATGCTAATTGACTTCTTCATGGTTTATATTTTTTTAGACCTCGGCAAAGTCTTCAGAATTTTGGGGTTTTGKGTTTGTTTGTGTTTATTTGGAGGGAGTTTTTTGTTTGGTTTGGTTTATTTTTTTTGTGTGTGTTTTTTTATTTGTTTAGTTTCTTTTGTTTCATTTTGTTTTGTTTCATTTTTCTGTTTCTGTTATTGAGTAAAATTTTAAAATTATCCAAGCCTACAAAAGCAGATTCATTGATACCCTTAGATACCCAATATAACCCAGKGGGTTACATAATTTTAGGCTGGAATCATTCAAGTGATTCCCCAAGAATAGGTGCTTAGAGCAGTTAAAAATCAGACACACAACTACAACTAACAACTGGGAAACTCACAGGAGATATCTTCTGACTAAGCACAAATTATTTCCACTAGAAAAAGACGTGGATTTTTAAGAAATTACTATTAGCAAAAAAAGTGTAAAGATTAGATGGAAAAGCAAACTTTTCACTCTAATTCTCACTATTTTTATTAAAGTCTATGCATCTATGAGATTACACTCATTTGCATAAGTGTCTTGGAAGGACTTTAGATCTTATTTCATTGATCATGTTTGGCTTTTTCAGACTCAGCAGGCCAAACTACGCATATTTATAAGTGGGAGCAAATGCAGAGATTTAAATTTTGCCAGCCATTCGCCTCTGAGGATTTGGTCAAACSAGAGCTCATGCTTTCAGACATTCCCTTAAGATTATAGTATGACCACCCTTCAAACCAAAGGATTTATGAAACTTGGTGATTTAAGAGGCTTACTGCTAGTCCATAGGAATACAATTGACATCTGCAAGGAATGCTAATTTTACTGAGTACTTCCATGCTAGGAATCTGTAAGGCCAAACTCACTATAACATTCACCATATTTTCACATTGGTTCTAAATAATGGATTTAAAACTGTTCCTTTCTAATACACTGGCCCAACTGCTGTCTAAATTAATAGCAAGTTTCAGTATAATCTCACAGTAATGTCAGTTATCCTTTGATTTAGGCAAATATTGGCATTCAGGAAGTCATTGAAAAAATTATTTTTGAGTACTCATCAAGACAAAGGTCTCAGCTCCTACTGTGAGCAGATCTATTAAAAKAAAAAAAATCATTAAATTCAGCATTTAATCTCAGATTTTATTGATTCAGCTTGGAAAATCTGTACAAATAATCAGGTGGAAATATATTTCTTTGCTCCTCACATCTCTGACTACATGAGATTTTCCTATTATTATTATAATATCATGCCAYAGTTTTTTAACCAATGTCCTCAGTTAAAATGTATCCCTACCTTGATATTAAGAATATTTAATTTCCTTGTGGAGGCACAAAGATCAGTAATATTTTTGTACTGTTTTGTGTTGTTTTCAAGTGGATAGGAGTGGCTTCTCAGATTTCAACATATTCTGGGCAATATCCAAGGCCAGTCATAAACTAGAAGATTATATGAATTCCATAAATTATTAAGGGTCATCATTGGCCAACCTTTCTTCTCATTTCCTTTTGAAAGGAATAATGACTTCGTTATGAAAACTTTCAAAAGCATAGGATTGTGAAGAATAGGCAGCCCAAATCTGTTTAATAAAGACAGATTAAAGTCCAGCTGCACTGTAATTTATGGGACAGTCTGAATAGTATTGAATAAGCATTTATATAAACAACAGTCAAGCATAGGAAATAACACAATTTCTGGAAATTTCAATTTGTTTGCCATTAGTTCATACTTGTGTTAAGCATGAAGTACCTTAAAAATATAAAGGTGATGTGAAACTTCTGCCAGACAAAGTTGGCCTTCTGGGAAAATGATTTGTCTATTTTGCAATATCTGTCACATAAAGAAATTAAACAGCAAACTCTAGCCAAAACGCTCTTTAAGAAGTAACAGACCTTTCTACTTTATTTGTGCTGCTAGCTAGGTTATTCGGTAGTCCTTATTCACTTGATAACTTACTGTAGAAAAAGCAGACAGCAACTTAGAAGTTATCAGCTAAGGCAAATTTTGAAAAGTTCCTGGCACAACAGAGTAGGACGAAGCCCTTGTGTGATGTAACTCAACATGGCTCAGTTGAAATTACCAGCAGAGAAACTTTATAGCTTGGCAAAGATTTAAAACAAATGTCTCAGAACACATGCAGCCTTTCTGAAGACTCTAATAACGTAAACTTTCCATATAAAAGGGAATATCACAGAATCACAGAAAATACTGAGTTGAAAGGGACCCACAAGGATTACGGAGTCCAAACCCTGTCCTGCACCAAAAGGCACACCCTGGGCCTGAGAGCATTGTCCAAACAGTCCTTGAACTGCATCACCCACTGCCCTGGGGAGCTGTTCCACTGCCCATCCACCCTCTGGGAGAAAAACCCTTTCCTGATATCCAGACTAAAGGTCCCCTAACACAATTCAAGCCAGTTCCTCAGGTCCTGTCATTTGGTTCATTCCTGCATAAAATGGTTCAGCTCCCTTTTCTCCCAGGCATCACAAACAGCCGCAGCGCTTTAGTGGCCACTTGAAAGGGCTGAACCTTGACACAGTCGAATTATGAAACTGTTGTTGTTATTTTATGCCTATATCTTTACATGAAGGCACATTTCAGGCTTTRTCATTGTATCAGTTCATTCCTGTCTTGCCAGATTTCATTTCATCAATGTAACATGTAAATTACAGTGGCTTGCATCCTGCTCATAGCAGTGTGTGTGGAAGGCTGTGTGAAATGAATGGGGCTTCCTGGGCTTTGAAGGGATGAGCAGAGCAGTGTAACGAGATGTCCTACTGTAAAAGGGAAAATATTTTTTTAAAAACATATTCTAAATACATATTCTATTCATTGTAGATTTTATTTCCTCAGTTCTGACATTGGTAATATTCTTCAGGAAACTAAGTGATGTCATTTCCTTTCTACAAGCAAGTTACATAAATGCTGGAATAAAGCCACTTCAAACAGTGTTCAAACAGATGGCTGTGTGTATAAGTGCCAGAAAAGTGAGAGCAGCCACTTGCAGTAAAAAATGTTACCCCACACATGGTATAATGTTTATTTTATAACCTCTCTCATGGACTTACATGGTTCATTTTTCTAATTTTTCCAGGCACAAATCCCTTTGGAATTAGCAGCAGAATACCAATGAAAAATAAATTAAAATTATATAAATAAAATAACTTGGGCAGAACAAAGCTTAATGTCTCAATAGATACCRGTCAGAAAAGAGAACAGAATAACTTGGGCAGATATCAATGTCAAATATTTCATTTATTTAGTTACTTCAGGACTGAATTTTGAGTACTAAACSAGTAAGACTTAAAAAAATCCTATTTGGTTCAAAGTATTCATAAAGCTTGGTAATTTAAGTAGAGGTGTGCCAGCCAAATCCCTTGAACATGAACCCATATTTACTCTAAAAAAAAGAAAACCTGTGCATAAGGCAGTGACCTAAAGCCAGATGCTGTACTCAGGACACACAGTGAGGAGGAGCAAAGAGCAGTTTTGTTCTTTTGTTCTTGGAAACATAGGCATAAGAACAAAACCCAGTACTACATGACTAACCTTCCCAGAAGAGCTCTCACAGCACCGTGAGCACAGTGTTTAATGTCAGAAAGGAGAAGGGAGACGGCACAAAGGATGGGACCATGCTCCATGACACACTGCAAGCCACCCCAGGAGACCTGCAGGCAGTGCAGCTGCAGGAGGGAATTCTGCTTCTGCCTTTCTGTCACTYGCCCCTCCTTCCATTTTACCATTCTGGGACTAAGAATAAGGAAATACCAGTGGGTCAGCTGCAGCATCTTWCTGTGTCAGGAAGAGAATCAAGGGGACCCTTGATGAGTTGTTAGTACAGGGCTAACATGAACAAATCAGACAGGCCACCTCCTGGATTTATAAAATGTCACAATTCTTTCCAGCACCAAAATCTTCTGACTCAATAAAACCATGCACTGAAAACAGTGGGTAAGATGTTTTTAACRGGTTGAAATTATTTTGACTCTGTTAAAATCTAACACAACAGGAGAAGTCCCTGACTTCAAAAGTAATGGCAGAAGGCCAAAGTGCAGGACTTCTGGAGTTTCTATCCAGGCAGCTTTGGAACTACTTTCTTTCATGCCTGCATTATGGGAGAAAGCTTTGTCCTGGCTCCAGAACTGTTTCTCCAGTGCCATGCTCCTGCCATGTGAAGATTCAGTTATTAAATGTGGCAGACTGATTTTTCTCGGGTGGGAAAATCAGTGGTAGAGAGATCTGGAAGTATATATGCAGTTTAACTTGATTTACTCATTCACTGCAGCCTGGTAATGGAGGCAACCACAAACTCATTTCAAGCAATTTCCTTTTTCAAAGGTCTCCACACACAGCAATGTCCAGTTCCCAGGAAACTTTTCTATCTCAGCAGCCTCTTCCAAAGGCAGGGATGAAAAGAAAAGAAAAGAAAAGAAAAAGAAAAAAAAAGGAAAAAAAGAAAAGAAAAAAAAGGTTCTTGTGGATGCCACAGCTTATTTCAAGGACCTTTGCATAACAAAACAATACAGCTTATCTTCAGAGTAGATAGGGGCACTGCCATTTGAATTCCTGGCAGCAGTGATAACAAACTGAGTCTCACGAGATTGCCTACTATCATATTAAGCTTGTTGGACAAAAGTCACTGAAGTTTCCAGGGAGCTGTGCTTGAAGGCAGAGATGTTTCATTCTCCCTCCTTGCTCTCTGTTCCCCACCATTACAATGTTTCTTGTCTGAGACCTTTTTTCTGGAGTGATTTACTCTCTTGCAGAGGTTTTAAAAATCAGCATTTAAAAAGTTAGAATCTTTCCCCACACATCCTGCATGACTTGCTAGCACAGTGAGGCATGAAGTTATTGTCCATCACTACTATAGAGGTCACAAACTTGCTAACCTGCTAGGAACATAATTGTGAGATTCTGTATAACAGCAACACATCTGTCACAACCTGCTGTGCACCTYGGTTCTTGATTCAAACACTGCCATAACAAGGACCACTCTATACCACAGCAGCTAAGGTCACCACTTTACCTTACTTTTGAGGGTAACAATCCATTTTTAATACTTTGGTGTGACTTYTTCTCTCCTTGCATTACAGTCATGTAGAAAGAGAAATATGTATCTGTACTCCTTGAGTGCAGACATATCAACAAAACAAAGTCTGAGACTTTAGCTGTCCATCTTCTAATGACAGAGGTGCAAAATTGTCCTATAACAGCCAATTGTGTGAAAGAAGCTACACAAGATCAGGATGTCTCTTTAATTTGCAGAAGTGAGCAAAGCTAGCAGCATGGTGTAAATATCCTGCACAGGCCACAGTTTCATGCTCARAGGATTGTAAACGCAGATGAGAGGAAGAGCGAGAGTCTAGGGATTGCACAGAGCCCTCCACCCTTTAATTCTGTCCCCAGAGAAGTACACCATGTAACAGTCTGCTCTAGGAACATCATGGAACAGCAAAATGCAGTGTTATCTCTTGCTACGGCTGCCAAAGCCAAAATTTAATCTGAGTTATTTGTTCAGTTTGTCTTATCATTCACCAGTGTGAAGGAAGATCAGCTCTCTCTGGGGTCATTCTGGTCTCACTGTGCAACAGGGACAAGAAATCCCTTGGAAGAAGGTACAAACAGGTGCTGGAAAATGGCAGCTCATTTGTGTTTCCCATCTGCAGCACTGTCTTTTTTCATCTCCAAGGAGACTGATTGACCCTCTCTGCCAATGCACCAGAGGCACAGAAATCCGCCGCAGCGAAACCTCGACTCAGAGCTCCTCAATACCACTTGGACTGTTAAAGAACAAAGGATCAATACACTCTGCTGAAGAAGCAGGACCAAACACACCAACTATCGCTGCAATCAAACCACTATTTTTTTTTTTTACTACTATTTCAGGTTCTTTACTTAAGGTCTTGTGACCATTTGGAATATAAAAACGTTCTCCATTCAGGATGTTTCTCCCCTGTATTATGTATGCATTTGATTGCAAAAAACAGTTTAGAGATCCTATTACCTTAAGGCAGAATTGTGTCCTCAGATGTTTTTATGCTTCTTTTGGGCTCTGCTGCCTGAACTCCACCAAATAGTCTAATAAGTTCCATATGCCCATTTTTTTGAAGAGCACATTTTCAAAGCAGCAAATGTTTTGACGGATTGGCTCACAGAGAGCCTGAATGCTGTTATACACATCGTTTAGCATTCCACAAGGCCCCCACTGTTAAATTCTGGGAATGTGGCCAGAGTGACCTACCTAATACTGCACTAACTAGCTTTTAAAAAAAAGAAAAAGGAAAAAAAGWAAAAAAAAAGAAAATAAGACATTCTTAACCATTGTGCTCTACTAAAGCATATTTGGAATTTGAATGTGTATTTGCTGCCCTGGTAATTTGTATCTGAGGTGTGTGGGAATGAAGCTGACACATATCTGGACCCACAGAAAGAATGTTTTGCATAAAAATAAAAATATTTTTTAAAGTACCTGACACATATCATCTAAAGCAGAAGCTGGGGCCCCTGTCTTGCACAAGTTAAACACCACCTGAGTGGCTGAGCCTCCCACACACAGTGAGTCCAGGCAAACACTGACCTGTCCAACACTACCTAGAGAAAAAGAATATTTGTTAGAGTGCTCGACTGTTCATTCAGAGCAAAACCAAAAATATTCATGAGCATGCATCAAACACATATTTCCTGTAATTGAACTATATATTATGAGCACATACAGGTTTGGAAAGCAAACACTAACATTCATTTTGATTAAATAATAGTATTATCTAGTAATAATATCATCTAGAATTTTTTCAAAGACAACCCCACTTTTGATTTTTCCATCTCCTTTTACATTGAAAACTTTGTATTTTTCTCTTCATATACTACTCTAAGGTCAAAACATTCTGGAAAGCCTGTGTGGTTCTGCTAAATTTTTTACATGTTAAAGACAAGGCACTTGAGCTGACTGAGAAACAAATGACCAGTTTAATATTGCAGCTTCTTATCTCCCATGGTGAAGCCAAATGATGCTTTACTTCTTCAGGCTGAAACAAATAAAGAAAGGAATTGCAATGCATTTTTTTTATTTGAATGGAGTAACTACCTGACCTAGCATGCTTATTCTGTGTATAGAACCCAGACAAAATTCAGTATCTAACGTTAGGCCGAAGAGAGAAAACAGTGAGGAGGAAAGATATATGGGTTAAAGATTGTCCATGTCTCTGCATGCATGGTAAAAGGCAAGGCAGGGTTCATGGCTCAGGAAGGTCCATAAAGATCTAAATTTGGGAGCAGCAGCAGTTATTAGACATACTCAGTAGCTGGGGTGGAAATCAAGTATGTAGTTATCATATATGAGCTCCTATATGAGAGGATTTCTTTTACCCAAGCCACTTGGATTGCAAATACAGTAGGAAAGAAGTGTATTGGATATGTTTGTGTGSAAGTCTGAGTACATAAAAGCAACAATTTAATGTAGGAATATGTGTACCCACAGTAGCAAATTCGATTTTAAATTCTAAGCCACTGTTGCACCACTATRTTAGTGTCACACCTCTAGACTTACTTGTTGAAGACAGCTTTCATTAGTGCAATGCTTGCTCCAACAAGAGCTACTATAGGAAGGAAATAATAGACTCCATGGCCACGGTAGGCTGAATGGCTCACACAAAATCTGGTAATACTTTATGGGCTGCTCCTAATACCTGCTCCCTTTCAGATACAGGTTTCTGTTGTCACCAGCAGCTATGCTGACCTGTTACCCCAGAGTGTGGAATGCTGATAGCTCTGCCTGTCATCAAGATGCTGAAGGACTGGAGAGAAAATGAGACCTTTGCAAGCTCCTAGCAGTCTATAATGACAAAYAGAACTTGTCTGGGACATGGTGTCAAAAATAAGACACCAGTTCTGGACAAAGATCAGTGGGGGATGTAAGTATTTCTGCTGAAGTACAAAGGTATAAATGATGTTGAAACAATATATTTAAATACACACAACAGCTACAAACTGAAAGAGGGAAAATGAGCAAAACAATTAACTGTCAATCCAACAATTTTTTGTTTGTAAGATCTTCTTTACATTCTGCAAACTACCTTGCAGTGCCTCGTACAATTTATTGGTTAGAAAGGACGAAGTCAAACTTTTATCTTTTAGAATACAAAGTCTTTGTCATCCCTGCCAATGTAAGATATTCATATCCTTCCCATACATTTCTCATTCCCACCCTTTGCCACTCTCCTCAGTTGTGCTGGCACAGCTGTTGGTGCAGCAATCTTATAAGGCACTGTGAAATAGCTTGTAAACAGATCTCATTTTTAGAAACACTCCCAAAAACCTGTGTTTTCTGAAGCTGATGATGTCCTCAGTCTGATTCATCAACAGCTGCACAAACTACTCTGTTAGAACATCTGAAGGGGTGATGCATTAACTGGTATAATTAAATGAGGATAATTGCCAAAAACTTCATCTTCTGAAGTCAAAAACCTGCTTTCTATGTGCATTATAAGTTYTTTTTTCCCTAAGAAACTAATTAGTATTTCTCCTTTGAGAACTGTCTGGAAATTATTACACCAAAATATAGAGCATTCTATATATATGGAGAAACTATTTTACTGCAATGTATTTTACTGTACTGTCATTGCTTTCTCAAAGTCCTGAAACACATGACTCCTGTTGCAGCAGAAACACGGGGTTTAGAAAGGGCACCTCCTCTGAATCACTGATCACCGAGAAATGCAACGTACAGCAAATTTTGCAGTGTCAAGAAAAATAAATACAAKGATTATTCTAGGTTGCTCTGACCTCATTAAGCCAAATGAGTAGCAAATGCTGATTTTCAGTTGGTTCTTCTCCTCCTGGTGCCATCATCCTTTCAGAATTATTCTGCTTAGAAAGTTTAAGGAATAATTTTGAAATTATTGTTGAATCTGTTCTGCATTTTGTCAGAACTCTTGTTTATAGAAGAAAAAGAAAATCTCAACAGTGTATTTGAACAATCCACTTTTCAAAAGCAAGGATTGTTACAAGAAACGTTTTACTTATCCAAATGATGATRTGATCCCAAATTGTTTGGATTTATGATGTTCTAGAGTTAGGTAAGTGGAAAGAAGCTTAATCACATGATTTTTTCATGCAGCCATTCACTCACTCATGTACAAAAATAAGCATTTTATAGATCTCCCCTTAAAAAGCAGTTTTCTGTAGACAGAAGATCAAAACAGAGTTATTCTTATGTAATTACAGAAAAGACTTAGAATGCTTTTTTCATGCATGCAGACAGCACACACAAAGCTCTGTATTTTAGATTTCTGGCTGTGGTTTTAGCTGACCTCTCACTTTAAAATACTTGTTTGTTTAAAGTCTTGCATGCCACTGCTTGATGRTTTTTTTCATTGTATTTTGGATTCAGTTACCAGAGGTCTCCTTAATCACTGGGAAACTTTGAAAAAAAATCCTGGGATTCATGGACTGCCTCAAGATGAAACCCCCAGGATCCCACACTGTCCCAGCTCTTACTGAGGCTTGGTATTTTCCTTTTTACCTCACGTTTGGCCAAAGCCAAAGTCTTTTCCAGCACTACAACAGWGCAAGAAGAAACAAGATAATTCTCCACTGAATGTGGACAATGTCCATATGTCACACASCATAATTTAAGGGACAGTTTATCACAGTCTGCTGTGGGATCATACATCCTGTGGCAAAACCTTCATCATGCAACATACTTTGGCTAARTCCAGTTCTGATTTTTTCAGCCTGGTCATCAAGTTACTCCTCTAACATCAGGCCCTCCTACAGGTGGAAGAGGAGGCAGGGTTGCTATTTACATGCACACTGCTGTCCATCAAGGCTCTGTCAGTAAAGGGGCAGCTAAGACCCTCAGCTCAGCTGTGCTCAGGATTTCTGCTGATTTTGGGACTTCAAGCAGGTTGTGCAGCTGGTACCAGCCAGCCCTTCTATGGCCCTTGCTCTTAGTTTTGCTCAACAGAGGTGAAAATGTGGTACAAGTCTAGTAACCATGCATGAAATAGTGCAAGATGAAATATTTCTTTTTTTAAAAAAAGCTAAATTAATTCAGGATGCAAAAATATAATTAGGATACATTTGAATATTAGTACAGGACATGTATGGAGTAATTATCTGTTTAAAGAAAAGAAGTTCACAAGTTATTTAAATGCAAAATCTGCAGGACTTAATTTTGCTACAACAAGGCCCAGTATTCCTTCAGCAAATGCTGTTGCCATTCTAGGAAGCCCTCATCACCTTTGCTGTTGTCTTTTCCAGTTATTTGGAATAAGTCATAACATTATTAACATCCAATGGGCTAATAAGAAGTAACACTTAAATCTTCACCATCTCCTCTCTCTGGTAACAAACATTTATTCTTAAAATAATYTCAGATATTAATTTGAATTTGTCTGAGTGTTTAAAATGTTATTTGCATGTAGAAAGAATGGCATATTTCTAAATATCCAAGTCATTCTGGAGGGCCTTCTGTCAGCAGGTGAATCTGTTGGCTGAAGGGGCTGAGGTAGCAGGACAAGCTGGTGGGCCCTGGAGCAGAGGTTGATGGCTTGTTGTACTTCGGCCCGGAAACCCAGAACTCCAGAGGGCAATAGCAAGGAAAGCTGTGCTCCTGTGTGCACCAGGATGGAATTGTTCCTGGGAGGAGTCAGGTTAGCAAGGCTGACCCACGTGCAATCAYTTGCAGTCATGCAAACTTCGTCCTGGGGGCTGTGCTTTTTATCAGATGCAGACACTGGCCTTAAGCCAGTTTCAAGTGCAGCATAAAATGTCATTGCCCCACTGCAGGGCAACAATCAATCACAGTACCTAAATTTATAAGCCTGAAACACCCACAATTTKTCTTTATACCAGAGATGGTAGTGTTTAATTTTCCTGTAGCAGCAAGATGCATCCAAGACAAGGGAGCTTTGGCATGGAGGGACAACTGGTGTGTGATGAGAAAGATGGTCTAGAAAGGACCAATACTATTGCAGAGTCTGTCAAATCCTGAAGCCCCCTCCCCTGCCATGACATCCTTCTGCTTGCATGCGAGTGCTTCTGCTTTTAAACTATAAAGTAAACTAAGATAATTAAAGGAAACTAGGATATAGAGGAAAATRTTTTTCCAGACATAGGAAAAGTACTACATTTATCCAAAAAATCTGCTCAGATCTGCATAAACAAATATGAACATGTTCTCTTTCATGTGTTAAATATATAGCTATCAGAACTTTGCAAACCAAGGTAAGATATGTGCCAAGGCACCAGGGTCAAAATAAAATGATCTTGTGACAGGGGCTGAGAAAAGTCTATGAAACCCATGCCCAGAGYCCAGGGAGCCTGAGAGCACTGACCATGCACAGGTATATCCAGCCRCGAAAAGCTTTGACACAGGAGATCAGGACAGAGGAAAAGCAGCTGCTACCTGCTTATGTAGGGAATGTGGTGAAAGAGGATGGACTGTGGAACTGCCTTCAGAGCTTAAACTCCCTCACAAACCCTTCTCCCAGTGCAGCCCATTGCCCCTTCCAGGCTCCCCTATCTCCTGGGCTCCTTCCAGCTCCTGAGGACACTCCTGTTGCCCGACTCCTGCCAGTTACCTGGTGCTTATTTCTTCCAGCCACTACCCCCATAGGCCTGCCAGGCCCTCACCTTGGATGACACAATGGAAATACACAGCTCAGACAGATTTTCTGATACTCATCACCTCTCTTCCTTGGTGAAAGTGGCTATTTTGCTCAGCCCAAATGCTGAGTATTGAAGGATTGGCCATCACTTTCCCATTCTTTTCTTCYGCCTTGTCTTTCTCTTACTGAGGATGTCACAGTCTGATCTGATGCCAGTCCACAATACAAGCCTCATCTGTCAGATAAGCCTATGGTGTTAAAAAGTACTAAATTTTATATATTTAGCATTTCATTTACATTTCCCAGCTGGTCATCCAACAACCATATGCCCTTGGTGCTAATAATTAAAGCCCTGTATTCTTACAGCCCACCAGCAAATGCCATGGGACCTGAATAACAGAGCCAGTCACACAGCTCCAGCAAAACTTGGCAGGAATATCCAGCTGGCTCTCTTGCTTGTCTTTTCCTCCTCCGCTTCCCTGCCCTGACTCCTCTTTTGTTAGTTTTGGAGACAYTCATTGACATATGTGAACATGCCACAGAAATCAATACTGAAATTCCTCAGGGATCTGGAGGACCTGGAAAGAACTTGTAGTGGTGCTAAGATGGGCAGTGTTACCCAATCCCATCCTCCTAGGAGTAATTGCAGCAAAATATAAAGTCAGCTCCATCCAAAGGATGGGGCTTGAGCCAGAGCCATCATCCTCACTCCTCACCAGTCCCACTGTCCAATCCACCCCCAACACTGAGTCATCAAACTCACCTCTAGCCTTCTTCACTGCCGGCAAACAAGCCAGATGTAACCAGGATGTTGCAACACTTCCAGGACCTCATACAGCAGTCATCCAATCAGTGGAAAATGAGAGGAATGAAGAGGCAATCATGCTTCCTTTTTGCTAAATAACATTCTCATTTAAAGTGACAGATACAAAAAGCAGGTACTGGTACTGCCTAGTGCTGAAACAGGGCTTGAGGTTACTGCAGTGGTCTGGAACATTTTCAGTAGGAGGAAAAGTAACTGGCCAAAATAACAAAACAGAGGTGCAGGAGGATAGTCACTGTCTCAAGCCTCCTCTCACTTATGTTGACAGTAAAGTTTCCACTGTTTTCTGCAATTGAGGCGTTATTACAACAGGCATGAAATGTCTAAAACACCCTTAGATCTCATAAAACAAAGGAAAGTTCATCATTATTGATGAGTCAGAGTAAATCCTGAGTCATGAAACACAGAGGGCAGAAAGAGTAAGGCATTTCCATTTTATGCCTGCAAAAGTGAAGTGTGAGAGCAGCCCAGGAGCTCACGGAAATCTGGGCCACGATGGAGAGAGGATGAAGGAATGCTGTTCAGCTTGGTGCACGTGGTCACCCTGCAGCACACAGCGCTCTCCCAGCACGCTGCAAGGCACACAAGGAAACAAGAGCTGTGCTCCTCTTCCTTCCTGGCAAGAGCAGGAYGCAGACATTACCTCAAGAGATGTCTCTCACAGCAGGGTGAGATCCCAGTTTAGCATGGCATTGAGGAAACAGAGGCAATCGAGAGGTTAAAGCCGGAATGCTAGCTGGAGGCTCTAAAATGAGGAATAAATCCATAAAACTCCCCAGGGACACCATCATTTAATCACGCGTTGGTGTTAAAAGACCCAGGACTCAAAACATCCCAGGAYTTTCCTTTGTTCATCTGTAGTACTGTAACTTAAGAGAAGTACAGCTACTGACAGATTGAAGCAGATATTTTATTAAGGGAGATACCATTGGTATTTTTTTTAATACTGAAAAAAATTTACATTGATATGTGCAGTCATTTCCTCTTAAAAATAGCAGTTTGCACCGTGTTATTTTGCTACTTTTTCTGTTTGCTGATTCTGCCAGGAACTTTAAACTTTATGTACAGAGTCCTTAATTAATAAACAGCTAACATTAGAAAGACCTATCAAAAAGTACAGATACTCACCTGCTATACACATTATTTAAAATGAGTAAAAGGATTTTTATAAAATGCTTTTGCTGTCATGAAAAGGATCTTGTGACTCAGCCAAAGGCGTGCGAGACAGGGATATTTGACTTACTTCATTTGATGTTATTCAGCCACATCATTATGCTGGCTGCTAAAAAAAATAACAAGGAATGTCTTAGGAGAACTGGCACAACATGCCCTGTAGGCAGTGTTCTTCCTCCTGCCTACTGGAAAGAATCCCTGTTTAAATATTTAGAAGAACAAATCTTGTATTATTAACAGCTGTGGTAAAGCTAGCCTCAAGAGAGAATGAGAGAGCAAAAAGGGGAAAGATACAAAGATGGATAGAAAAAAAGGATAAAAATTAAAACTGAAACTAAGAAAAGAGAAAAAGGAGAAAAAAGTTAAAATATCAAGATTACTTCTAATTACCCAAATAGTGTGTGTTTTTTCACATTTTACAGTGCTTCTCACTAACGTGATGGTGAAAAAGTAACCTCGGATACAGATATCTTTAGGGCACAAATCATTCACTCTCAGTAGAAATAATTTAAAAACAGAGGAGAGAAATGGTTCAAAACCTGAGAAAAACCACGCTGGTGCTTCAAACAGCAACATGATTACAGTAATATTCTGTGACTATGCCAAGCTTTGGGTCTGTACCTTGAAGGCAGGAAATGCTCTCAGTGGTGTGCTCACATGAGTTTTTGGGTAATTTAAATGATCTTACTCCATTTTCCCATTTTTGAAATGAAAATAATTATACTTGTCCACTTTCAGATATCATTTTAGATCTTAAAGATGAAGATTGTATATCTGATTTAAACAGAATTCCTCTCTGCAGCCTGAATAAAAACACAATTTTCACAAGGGCAGAAATTGTAGCAGATTTTATGGCTGAATGAGATGGAGCTGATTCACACTGAAAGTGTGGCCCCATATGTTTCCATTAGTACTGTCACAAAACAAACCCTTTCCAGAATTATCTGTGGTTGAACAAATATTTGTTATATCTATGGGTACAATATGTTTCATTAAAATATGCTTTATGTTGACAGAATTTTGTTCCCAAGCATACAATGGTGGGGAACTGTATAAAATGTTAAATGACTGCCTTAGCTTTTTTTTTCTGTACTTAAGAGAGTGATACACAGATCACAAAGGAGATAAAGCAGAATGGACTCTAAAGGCTAATGCATATTTATGTTTCTGTGCAAGTCTCCAACCAGTTTTCTTTCATATTTACATTCCTAAAAATGCCTTAATTCCTGCTGTATTTATCCATTATGTCATGCTGTTAACCCAAACTGTGACTGCCTTCGAAGTTCCCATCTTTCATAAACTCTTTTTCTTAATTGCACATAATTAAGGGCAACAAGGCTGATGGCTGAACACAGCTGCTTACACACCAATCTGTAGCTGGCTTGGGCCCTTGTTTAGCTGGCAGTGGAATTAGAATGGGTTTCCATGCTGGTGTCTGCAGGGAGGGGATGTTTCAAAGTCCAGGGATAGCCTGAGATGCTCAGCTCCCACTGTGCCCTCCATGTCCACGAGTGAGAGCAAAGCTGCTGCGGGTCCATCTGAGTCCCAGCTCTCCATCTCAAGGAGTGTCTGCCTCCAAAGACTGCAGAAACTTATGGAGGCTGCAGGCGCTAAAGTGAGGTTGGCCTTAGAAAATGCCTCTCAGACAGGCACTTGGAGCTGTAAAACCCCAGAGCACAGCAAGAGTCCTCTCTGCGAATCTTTACATCATGCTCCGTCACTTTTAGAGAAACAAAGCTGACAGAACAATAATCATATTACTAATGAAGGCTTCTTATTRTAAACCTGTAGTATGCACCTGGAGAGCAATTATAAATAAGATCTCCAAATATTTGCTAACATCACAGAGAAACACCTCACCACAGCATTTAAATGAAAAGAAGATTTTAAGTTTACTCTTTTCAGTAATGGCATCTTGTATGAGATACTGAACAGACATTGGCTTAACAGGAGTGAATAAACATCAAGGTTTATAGATATAAAAAGTAAATATTGGTGCAGGATGAAGGCAAAGTTAATTTTTGCCCCAAGGAACAATGAATTTTGGTGACTGACAGAATTTCAGCTTAAGCAAGGTGTCTAACACCTCCAGGTTAGTGGTATTAATACATTACCAGTCTTTGAAGTAAACACAGTTGTACCAGTTTGAAAAGAAACTCATGTTAGGCTCAATGTATTTTCTCTTTTTCCTCAAAAGAATTGTCTGCTATCATGGGTATAATTTCTGAAGACTCTTAAAATCCTTAGTCTTATAGTAGGTATCTTTAAATAGAAAGAGAAAATATGGAAGTAGATCTACTACAGTGTGACATGACTGAAGAATAAATGCAATRAAATTTCTTTTTCAGTTCAGAGATGGCACCCAAAATGAAATATATTAATTTGTAGCCCAAATGAAATAAATATCTTAATAGTTTGGATAAACAAAACTTGCGTTGAATTTTATATGATTCTGCCTTGAGAATAATCCCAGCAAACTCATGAAAAACTATGTAAAATTGTAGTTTAAAAGAGATTTCCATAGGGCTTTTTCCATCTCATGACTAGTGATAATTTTACTTGCATATAGTATAAATCTAGATCTGTTATGATTACCCAGTCTGATTAACTACTTTGTTGCTTCAATGCCATATGGATGATTTCAACAGAATTAAACCAGCAAAACAATGGAAAAATGTCATTGCAAATGAAGCAAGCTCAACTCTTTTCTGAAATTTCTGCTTTTTCTGCCAGAAATTCTCCAGGTCATGTGATCTAATCTCTAACTTCACAAAACAAAACAGAAAAAAAAAACCAACCCAAACACTTTAAATGTCCTTTCAAGACTTTCTCGGAAGGAAGGATTTCCCATCATCAATACATCAGGTTCTTGTGCAAAGGGCAGCCACRGAGGATTCTTGCAACATCAAAAACAAATCCATCCTTGAGGGATCTTTAAAGCATTTCAAAATACGTTCTCATCAAAACAAGCAGCACACACGTGGTAGAACCATTTTATTGTCACTTCTCAGCCATTAGGCATTTCTGTGTGTAAATGATTTCTTACACTGTTATTCTACTACCTGAATGTTTTGGCGCTCTCCTCAGTTCCTGAAAAGATGTAAAGGAGGGTTTATTATGTCCCTTTCTTTACATGTGATACCAATTACTTGATAAAGGTTTTGCAATCGCTTTTCCAAGGACAAACAAGGAAGGAAAAACATCCAAATTCACATCACCAACGTGTATGGAGGACTTTGACACCAAACTACTTTGCCCCATGTAACCTCAAAAGGCACAGCATAAGAATGAGAAAAACATAGTTCTGAAAGTATATGATGTTGGTGTTGGCAATGAGTACTGCTGAACTGCTGAGAAACACAGGATGCTTCTGCTGTTTCCTTTTTGCAGAATACATTTGTTTTTGGAAGGGTTCTTTTAAGGTGTTTTCTGCAAATATAAACTACATGATGTAAATGTGTTCTTTTACTAGTTTGACTACTTCTTACAAATAATTTATTTTTGTTGAATCAGGAATAATTGCATTTGACAAGGGCACATTTAAAGTTGCAGGCAATCGTGAAAAAGTTTGTTGGTTTTTTTTAAATCACAAAAGTTGAAGTGGTTTGGTTTTGTGTGTAGAAATTGAGGCAGCTTGGGCACATGTCCACATAACCTTTAATTCATGTTTATTTATCCTAACAGACAATAAGGAGGAAATATTCTGAGCTGAATTCAGAATTCATGCTTTTACTTTTGGGAGGAATTTGATCAGTCCAAACCCACAGAACTGATCCAGAACTCATTGATTATATTTTGCTAATGACAATGTTAATTGAAAGAAATTAGTACATCATACTATGATCTAATTATCAGATGGTTTTAGTAGTTTTAGTCTAGCAGCCAGTCTTAAAATAGCCCAGCAGTGTATTTCTCTATGGAATAACTTGAATGGAAAAATGTCATGGAACCGTGTACTGAAGTGAACTTAAGCCTCGCCAAAGACAAGACTGTTAGTTCATCACAACTACAAACATTTGTAGCTTTGCAGCACCTTTGTTCCAAAGTGAACTTCAAATGCCTGAATTACCTCTGCAGCTGGCAGATTGACTGACAGAATCTGCAGATTTTTTGTATTTGCCTCGGCTGCGTGGCTTGTAAGCCCTGGATGCACTCACACAGCTTGTGCAGATCAACCAGGCTGCAAGCAAGAGGCACAGCTGACACCTGAGCTCTCTCTCACACCAACAACAGCCCTGCATAAGACCTATCTTCCAGGAGGTGCCAGACCACCTCTGCACTTCCCACAGAACTGGCATGAGCCTGGTGTCCCAAGACAAGGGCAGCAATAACAGAAGTTTGACAGGAAACAGTCACACTTGCCAACAAAACTAAAAAGTGCCACTTCCCCTTCCCGTTTCTTCCTGTGGCTTTGCAAGGGTCTTCAGAAAATGTGGGACTCACTGTGCACATTCTACTGTACCCATAAACAACRACCAATTTGGAAAGTCTGAGAGAGAGTGTGGCAGCCCTGTATAAAAAGTTTTGAGTCAGCTTCCAATGTCCCAGCTGTATCTATCTGAGAAGTGAGTGGAGCCCCTAGCTAATGTGCAGGAAGTCTGCTTTGCACTATCTTCTCTGCAGAGAGGATCTCCAATGCCAAAACTGGTTTYCTTAAAATCCATACTTAGTTG
Organism: Cardinalis cardinalis; assembly: GCA_014549065.1. Lineage (NCBI taxonomy): Eukaryota > Metazoa > Chordata > Aves > Passeriformes > Cardinalidae > Cardinalis > Cardinalis cardinalis. The sequence goes on from JACDOX010000132.1 coordinate 892,193, forward strand.
CTGCCAAAAGAAGAACCATCTAAAATCTGTAGTTAATCTAGTTTCTCACGTTGAAGCACTCCAGGCAATTAGAGTTCTGCTTTTCAACATGTCTGAAAACACTTATCTCAACAAGTCTGAGTAATTCAGCACTCTACCTTCCCCATGAGCRTACATTTCTTTCACACACAGACACTAAGTTAGTCATCTCTGAACACAGCACAAAATCAGAGTCTGCATAAAACGTGGTCAGAAAGAGATGGGACAGAGCTTCAACCAGAGAATCCAGGGTAGAGTGACCTGGCAGGAGCCTGTCTCCAGATTCTGTCTCTAGATCTGGAAAATCAAAATATTAAGCCCATATTTTCCACAGCACACAGAAACCCTTTCTGCCAACCCAGAGATTCAAGTGCCCCCACTTCTCTCAGGAATTTCATGTTTCCAGAGTGAGTGGAAGAATTTCATTAGAAAGCATTAAACCTGATCTCTCCCTTYTTCTCCACTGAACAGTCACTTGTCCTCTACTGAAAACATGAATGGAAAATGGAAAATATTCCTGCAACAAGAGAGGTGACTGATGCCTGAAAACCAGGGTATCTTGTACCTGCATGTCTAGCATCTGGGTGAAAGCCCTGCCTAATTTCAGGGAGAATGGCTGATGTTATCCCCTTTTCCAGGGCCATTTCTATAAGAATAATGAAAGTAACACAAGCCACCAATCAAACAGAAAGCAGAAGACCTGAGTATCTTTTCTGAAGAAAGACTGCAGGCGTCTAATTTATGGGATGGGAATCCCAAGGCAATTCCAAGTGAAGGGAGGATCTTTGTTGCAATCCAGCACAAGTTAGCTAACTATGCCCTAAAGAAAAGTGGCATTCAGTTCTTGAAGGTTTTAGCCTCAAGTCATTTACGGAAAAATCACTTCACATGCTTTAACTTTATTAGATACATTAAGACCACTTCCATGGGAAAAAGCAAGACAAACAAAACACAAAACAGCTCTGAGGAGACAAATTCACGAGGAGCCCTGCAGGAGCTCAGAAGCACAGGGCTTTCAGACCTGTTTACCTTGTCTAAGTGTCACTCTGGGAGCATTATTCTGTCACTGGTTAAGGATAGCTGTCTCAGGAACCTCTGTGCTGCCCCTAGTTCAGATAAGGGATCTTTGGCAAAACATGAATTGCAACYGCAAAATTTGCTTTTGTCTACCTACTACATCTGCCAATGGAAGCATTAYACTAATTTAAATTTGTCTTTTACTTTCTTAGTTGGAATCCTCTCTAGACAGAGGAATAGGCTACCCATGGAAACTTAAAGTTTCAGACCATTTCAGTTTTTTCAAAAGATAACTGAGGCATTATTGGGAAGCAAATATTGATACAAATATGAAAATTTTMTTTCTAGAACTGAAGTTGTTTTCATTTTCTATAAATTGTTATTTKTTATATGACACCTGTGGTATACCTCTTTATAATTTTATCTTATCAAATTTGTCCCTGTAGAATAATACGTAGTATTTCTTTAAAAACCCTTAAAGCCTTTTATAAATCAGTCTTGATGCATGAGCACTTCTATTACAAATAATAAAAAGATTTCTCCAAATACAGACTTGCCCAGGGAGTAACAGTGTAACACCAAGTTCTCCAGGGCAGACTGTGCTATTAAGACACAGTTTTGTATTGCTGCAATATGGACATGCCTGATCCATTCCAGAGATATCTGAAAGAGATTGTGTATCAGAGACCACAAACATACCCAGACAGATTGATTTATGCCATGTACTCTGACTAAAGGAAACTGCTGTGTCACAATCAATATGGGACAATGGTGTCTATAAATAAACAATTATCTTAAGTGAGCTTTTTGGCTTTTCTGATTTATATTCTCTTCTATAAGCACACAATTCTACAATTCTATAATTGTAGWTGGATACTGGAATTCAAAGCAGGGGCATAGGTTTTCAGAGAAATAGGAACTTGGGTCTACAGTTACCACACACAAGCTGGTCATTTACAATGCAAACAGACAATTAGCTAASAACAGGATGGCACAAACTGCTGGAGAGATACTTGTATCTTTTTAAATCTTAACTWGAGTGGAGCTTTTCTGGTATCTCAAAAAACCTCTGTTGGGATGGTCATTATTCACCACTATCTGAAAATAAGGAGACTATGACTTAAGGCAGATCTGGGAAGGTGATGTTCTGTGAAAATAATCATATATATTGTGTCTATGACCTGTCTCATAACAACAAAGGGCCTGTGATGAATCCCTGAAACACCCCTTCTTGTCTTATCATCCTTGTATATTTTTACATATCATAACATTAATTTTTGTAAAAGGATACAAAGGCCTTCAGTGTATATCACCATTTAATGGTCAGTCCATGGTAGCTGAAACACAGAATCCTTACTGTCTAAGAATTTCTGGTGCTTTATCTGACAGTGTGTTTGGTRGCTTTTATTCATGTGATATGCTGGCCAATCATTTTGTGTTGCATAACTAGCCATAATGTAAAGATCTCAGCTGCATGGAATAGATGAGGTTTTGAAGGATGTCTGAAGGGTTTTGTTCCTGTTGTGACACAAAGCCTAGAGGTTTTGGAAAATGTCTATGRGAGAGCTAGGAAAGAAAAATTCTACAAGGGATTGACACACAGAAATTGGTAAGTTTCACAGCTCAGCTGCAGAGGGAGATTTAGGAGGAGAAAGAGGCTGCCTAATGTTTTCTATTTCCCAGTCCCTCCTCTGTCTGCATTTTGCAATCTGCTGTCCCTGGTGGTGTGCTTGTTTCTGGTCTATCAGACCCTGTGCATAACATGGTTTAATCAGTAGTCTRAGTTACTCTTTTACTGTAGCAATGAAAGAAAAGCAAACAGTTAACAAGTGACCAGGAGTCTTTATAATTGCTGACCTTCCATAGTCTATATAATGTGACTTTAGGCCACTGAGTAATAAATAGACTAGTGTAATATTTACAGACATGTCTGGAATGCAGTAAGTTCCTCTCTTCTCTTTCACGAAGTCATTAATGGCTCTGTGAGGAATCAGACTACTGCTGTTCGTGTTCCCCCAAAAACACTCTTTATCTCTTGACAGTTTATGCTGACCTTTCTACTTTGTTTTGATTTGTTGTTCTCGGATCCATTTCCCAAGTCCTGGAGTTTGCAAACCTTTGCAAGGGGTTAAACAGTTTCAGGAAATCACTCTGTGAGCTCAGTTCTAATCATGGATTCCCCAGCCCAGTGATCAGAAGACSACTTGCAGACAGTGTTTCTCAATCAGTTCCTCTCAGGTGGAAAGGACCATGTTGTTTGTATGAATAGAATTTTTCCCAATGAAAGTACACAACTCTCCCTCTTTCCCCAGCCAGCAGCCAGTTTCCACTGCTTTGAAATTCTGAACACTGAGGTAAACCTAGAAAAATAGGAAATGTGTGTGGAGAGAAGAAATAAAAATATATTGGAGAATCGTTTCTGGCTACCCTTCTTTTCCTGCCTCTAAGACAAAGTCTGAACATAATGGTGTCTTCTGACAAGTCCAGTCTTGCAGAAAGAAACTCTGGTCTCTGAAAAAATTGGGTACACAGGATTTACTTATAAGAAGAGGGAAGGGATTATTTCCAAATAATAAAAATCTTTAGTGCTTTTGAAGAAGTAGAGCAGAATCATAACATTATTGAGTTCCATTAAAAAGTTTAGTAATTGTTTGCAGCTGCCCATTAAATCTATTTCCTTTAAATCCCATGGCACTGAAGGCAGAAAAAGTATTTATGCCCATTTTTATGCATGCTAGTGTTGAATATAAACCCCTCCACTGTGGTCCCCAAACCATTTTCAGTTTGTTTCTGTTTTATTCGAAATACAGACAATACACACAGTCACTTCATGTTCCAAACCAAAAATAAAATTGTGAGGACATAAAGGAATGTACAGAAAATGTATTCAAGTCATCAAAAAACAAAAGAGAAGTAGTTGGAAGTCCTGAGTATTGGAAGTTCATTAAATGCTCGATCTGTATCTGCATTAGGTCATGCCCACTTTACGAAGAACGAAGCTTGGGTAGACTCCTTGACATAAAATACCACAGTCTGAATCAAATCTGGTGTTTAGTGTTCACAGAGATTTGCATTCCGGCTTGTAATTTGCTTTGATTTTAAACGTGCATTTTGTTGCACTATGACTCAGCAATTAATTTGTCCCATGGGTGTATTAAAGAAGTGTTGCCCTCAGCTAAACTCATTTACCTTGTAATATTTACATTGTAGAGCTAAGTTTGGCTTTCTGTGTAATGCTTTTACCTTTCACACAACTATTCTATGCCTTAATTACGCATCTGAACCTTACTTTCTTGGAAAACAGCAGCATTAGTTAAGTAAAAGCCTGAGGCATTTTTAACACCACTCAAAGATGATGGACCCAAACAATTTCTATTTTCCAAGCACTATGTGGAATGAAGAGTAAATAGAATTTTTTTTAAGGAATTTCCCTGTGAGGTCCGTACAAAAACAATTATCAACATTTGGTTATTTTTGCACAATAGTAAATAAGGAAATATGAGAAATCTGTCTCATGTTATCATCTTCCTCTGATACTGGAAAAGCTATTCTTGGATTTGTTCAGCAATTTCTTCCCCTTCCATTCCCACTCCCTCAATTTGTGCACACATGCAAAAACCATCTGTGTTAAAGAGATGACACATTTCTCACTTTGGACCCATTCCTTTCCTTTTTTAGGGAGAGTTGCTAGAGTCCTCTCTAGACAACCCAACAAATGGCAACATGTTAGTATTTATTTTCACTTACTATAGAAAATACAATTTTTCAGCACTAAAAAATCACTGTTTGGACAGGAGCATGTGATACAGAGAGGACTCAGACTACAAAAAAGGTCATTTGCATTCTGCCTAAATTCAATTCACTTTGCCAAATATTTTTGTCTGACAGAACAACTACCAATCATTCACATAAGGAGAAAAAGAGCAAGTAGATATATCTGATGCAAAGATATCTTCAGCAAAGGAAGGGAACAAGCTGGAGTCTTCTCAAAAGTCCTGTGCTATTTGTTGGGCTAGTCAATGAACTTTGAGTAGATTTCACTGACGCAGTGATTGGGGTGATACCAACAGTAGATACTCATTTAAATAAATTTTCTACAAAAAGGATGTGTCATTATGTCCCACTCAGTCTCTGCAATCTTGTTTGATAACTGCTTCTGTCATGCCCAGAAAGAAACAATCTTTTMATTTCAGGTTATCCTACAGTGGTCTAATTTCCCTGTTACATTTTATTGCAATATCCCAATTAGAAAAATACCAACACAGGCATTTGTAAATGAGAAGCACATACAATCCAGCTTCTGTCTCCTGCAGACAAAGAGGTTACTTTTGCTACACAGCTTAGTGTTTCCCCATGAAACATTTTTACTTCCTTTACTCCAAATACTACTATAAAAATAAAAAAATTGCTCTTTTCTAATACACCAGCAAGGAAATGAGCAGTTCACAATGTAAGTTCTTGCACAACCCAAACAGACATAGTGAATGAGACAGAAAAGCCATGTAAACAATAAAAGTAGAGAAGCAAGGGAATAATCATGGGAAATTGACAAAAGGAGAAGCAAAATGTAAGCCAAGGCTTACATGGCTTCCAGTGTATTTCTGCYTTGCAAAGTGTATTTGCTTTTCTCTTTAACTATTTCATTTCTTTTTAGCCTTTCCTTTGCTACTCYGTTCCTCTTTAGCAGGAAAGACAAAGAGCTCTTCTGCAGCCTGTGTCTTTTCCTTGTGGTATGTATCTGCCCATTGGCTGAAAGAATCATTCTCGTGTGTACAGATGGTTGGAGCTACACCTCCATTTCCCTGTCAYAGTCCTACAACAAGATGATATTTCTGCTGCAACCCCTAAGGCTTTTTGCTCATTTGCTCTGTTTTTGCATATTCTCCTTTTACCTGCATCATCTGCAGCAGTGCAAGGRCTTCCCTCTGGAGCTGAGCCACTGGGATGTCATCCTGTTCACCTTCAAATCTGACTATTGCTTTTGCATGGTGACATGGGTTTGAATTATTTTATTGATTAACTCCTGGCTGTCTTGTATTCTTTCTCTTCAAACCACAGAAAATTAACTCTTAATGGACAAGTACACCCAAAACACCCAAAATCAACAGATGATTGCCCTTAACCTAGTCCAGAATTTTCATATGCTGTCAGTTGACAGGATATAAAATGGAAAATTGGGATAATTTGAGATCAATTTAAGAAATCTGGCTTGGAAAATTGTACTATTTAACTGTTCAGAGTGATGGTTGAAAAAATATCTCTAATTTTAGTTTGCTTTCCATATTTCTTGCCTTTTTTTAAATACTTGTAATCAGAAGTTGAGTCTTCAGTTGGTTCTCCTAAAGTTTTTGACAATTCTATCTTTTTGAAAAGGACTTTTGAACACTCTCACAAAATGCCTTCCTCTTTCACTTGTTTGACTTAGGAAACACTGAAGCTGCACCAGTCTGACCTGCAGTCAGCTAGACCAAGACACTTCTACAGATACCAATGAGTTTTTCATATGCAAGAATCAAATAGCTTTCACAACAAAACAAACACTCTAAAGTTTCAGATCATCTTCATAAATCATGCAAAGATGCATTCTTCAACTGTCTCCTCAAAAAAAAAAAAAAAAAAAGAGAAATAAAAAATAAAGGAATGTAGGGAAGGCAAGGAGAAAGGAAAGGAGTAAGTCAGTGATTTATCAGGCTCCCCGGATTCTTTTTTACCACTATATTGGCCACTCCATAAACCATTTATCCCACCATCATCACAAGAAGAATCACAGTTCTGAATGAGCCTGAGGGCCTTGCTAGCCTGTCTCCAACAGCAGCATTGAGTAGATGGCTGAGAATGTGCATAAAAGAACAAGTGTACAGTATTATCCTACATGACTCTCTGAGATTCCCATGTTTTCACCTCAGGATCTTCCTAAGCTGCATGTAGTTTCCACATACTTGGTTATGCTTGCTGTATCCTTCCCCCCTGAATTTTCAGTCATCCCTGGAGCCCAGGTGAGCTCCTTCCTACCATACCATGCTTTGGTCAGGTGCTCTGTGTTGTAAAGAGCCACTTTCTCTCTTCTGAGCTATGACTTTTGCCCTTTTATAGATCACTTGTATATTGTCCCCAGGCATGTCTTTTCCACACAAAAGAATGCTGGATTGCTAAGAAATTCTTATACTTTTTGACAAGAGATGCATACTTTTTAGTATTGAGCAGCCTACATGTCTGGGAATGGTGTTTATCCGTGTAAATGTTCCACAGCTACTTGTGGAAGTTCACCACTTTTGCCCTCTGACTCCAGAGTGTTTATATTCAATTTCCTTCACCCAGTGTGCGTACTTAGAATTGTTCTATAAGTATCTGTGTTTGCTCCTAATGCCTTACTGAATAACAAATACACCTACAGTTTTCTAGCAGGCAAATAACAAACCCTCTGTTCTGTGGTTTTTGGTGTAAATTTACTTTATTTACAATTAAGAATTTAATGCTTGAAAATAAACAGTCTCACCAACAATTTCCAGGATAGCAGTGTACAGTGTATTTCATGAGCCACATTAACTCACAATCAGCAGTTTCTCATATGCACAGGCAGATTGATTTAACACTCTGTAGAAAGTAAACACCCCCAAAATGACATAATTACAGCCCCACATAATAACATTCTGGCTGAGGACAAAATTTCTGCTGTGTTCAAATGGTGGGTCTTCTAGTTGAAGGAGAGCTACATCCAAATGTAGAAGGGCTGAATTAGATACTTCTTGCCTGCAGGCAGCAAACTGGACTCCGTACTAGTCCTGCAGCTGTGCTTGCCAACACCTCCCCAGGCAAAAAAAAAACCTTTTTAGTATCAGGAAGTACAGGAAGTACTGAGTTGCAAATTTTTCTCTTACTGTATTTTCTTTTAGTAAGCTCAGTAATTATAGTAGACTACTACTAAATGCAGTAGTCTAATTAACCCAGATTCTTGGCAAGCAGAGAATTATCTGTTCCATTTATACAATATACTCTAGATTACACATTTTTATCTAGCTATAGAAACAGCTGAAACTTTGGAATCATTTCAAGTATTATCTGATTCACCCAGTTGTGTTCACCAGGATTCAGTTCTACACTTATTTCACAAAGGCTCTTTGGAAAACTATTCAGATGTTGGCTGCCACTGTCACCATCCAGGTTGCATGGCGCTTGCAGATAAATCTTCRTTAGTACCTAAGAGACACTTCAAAGAGAATGCCATGTGTGCCATATAATACCTGACTCTTTATACAGTAAAAATAATGATGGTCTTGAAAATAGCCATTACTGTCTTTTTCAACACAGCTCTGACATCAAGAGAGCCATGTAGGTTGGGGTTCAGCTGCAGGTACCCACAATGCTGCTCTTACAGGACACATTTTCCTGCCTGCCATTGCTCACAGAGGGCTGTTGCATGGGCTGTGACACTTACAACTGCAAACCATCCAGACAGCTGGGAGATTCACCCTTAGCTTTGCAAACTGGGGACCCTGAATACAATATCCCTACAGCTCTGCWACTCGAGGCAGAAGCCTCCTGCAAAAGCAGGTGGATTTGCAGCAATATCTGGTCTAAGGAGCTGGCTTTATCACCCTACACTGAGAGAAAAATTTTCAAAAGATCCCCAACATGCCAAGAAACCTGAATATTTGCAGCTGTTCTGTCACAGTGCTGCAAATCCCAGCTATCTGTGAAGGAGGTTCCAGGATCTTCCACAGGCATGCAAAGCCCAGAACGAGCCACAGGTAAGCAGGTGTCATGCTTATATTGCTTCACTGTGGTCCTGACAGATAAATGGGTCCAGCCTTGCATTTGGGAGCAAGATAGCAGCCACACTCATCTCCCTTCTTTCCCTACTAAGCCTGTTTTTCTGTCTTTGCCTCGCATACTGCACAACACACCTTCCAGCTGAGTCAGAACAAAATAGGTTCCCCTATTCCCTCCACAGAATACAATAGGTTTCCCTATTCTTCCCAGGCTACAGATGTCTTTAGTCCTTCCTTTAGCAAGAATGTGCCAATTTGTGTTTGGTCTTTAACCACAAAGATTTTGTAGGGAGACACTGAAACAGTTAAACCCTGACTCTGAAAAAAAGGAAGCCATAGAGATGGCAGTCTCTAAGTCTAACTTGTGCCTAAGCATTGAGAATCATCACTGTGCAGGCAGAAAAATGCAAAAGGCATAAATGGATAACCACATCCATYCMYTTTTGATCAGTAGSGTTTTCTTCCTTTGGTGTCATAGCACAAACCAATTAATTTTTATGAGGCCTATTTATGCAACTTGTGCATTATTTTCTAGTTACATCAGAATACACCAGGATTTCCTTGAAAATCCTGCCAATTACTCCTATGCTTGTATGATTACCTGAATGCAGATTAGATCTTCATCTATCATTGTCATACAAATGAAAGATCATCCTAGCAGACAATGTTCAGGATGAATTAGATTTAAATATCAAATTAAAATTCATAACTGTAGCTACTGATGCAAGTAAATGAAAAACACTAATTAGAATGTACATTGCTTGTTACAAAATTTCACCTCATTAACTTTTGAATTTCAGTCAGTAATTAAATACATTTGAGAAATTGCTTTCCTATTATGCAGATAGAAGTTTCCAGTTTAGAACACTGTTTCTTGTTAAAATATACTATCAGATGTATCTTCCTTGTATATCTATATTAATTTGTCTTTTTTAATCTCTGTAGAGGTTCTCTACATACACGTGAATATATGTACACTTAATCAAATCACTTTTAGTAGTATGAGCTTACAAGCATATAGTTACTTTCTTTTGGCCCTTTTTTCCTGTTAAGAATGCCCTTTTAACACAAACAGAAAAGCAGCAGAAATGGGATTTGCAACACACTGGAAATAGCCACTCTAAAATTGATATAGTCTATTTGCCTTGAAAGAAAAGAAAATTTAATATATAATTTAGTGAATTAGATGATTCACAAATTCAAAACACTCAGTTCCCCATATTGCCACAGCTGTAATGTCAACATTAGCTGTTAATGAACAAATACCCTTGTGTCATCATTATCTTGCTCAGCTTTCACTTCTCCATGAGCCAACTTTAGTCTCAGTCCTGGAAGTGGTGCATGACTCACTCTGCACTTTCCAGGGCTGGTTGCATTCATAAAACTGCAAATTTAAGTCTGAGATCTCAGTAGCCTGAGCCAAAATCTGACGTCCGTCCTCACCGGTGCAGGGAAAAATTCAAGGAAGACTTTGAATGCAGCTCCTGCACTGTAGCAATGTGTCAGCAAGAGTCTAACAGGAGGTAACCCATGTCCATTATCTTATCTGGCAGATTCTGGTGCTCCTCCAGCTCCACAACAGAGAGATTCTGCCATGCACATGCCATCCATGAAGCCCAGAAAAAGGGACAGGCCAAAGAGGGAGGAGCTGTGCTGAGAAGGTCTGGATGGGGGCCCCAGAAACCAGAGAAACAGACAGTGGAGTTCTACAGAGCAAATTCTGGTCCCTCAGCAAAATCAAATGAGAACAGGGAAATGATGTGCCACAAGTGAAATAGTGGAAAAAATCCTCCTTGCCCTTACCCACCACCTCCCCTCACCCCAATTACAGCCAGTTTAATGATTTCACAATACTCTGTGGTATTGCAATATTTTCTTGGTGTTGCTTTTGAAAAGAATTCAAGTATATCACTCATCATGACTATGTACTGATTTAGCAGAAAATCAACACAGGATCTCACTGAACTTCAACTTCCCCATGCTGACAAGCCATGGGACCCCAGAATTTGCCCCCTTTGTGGAATTAATTATTAAAGAATTTAATAAAAAGTTAAAGTTTAAAAGTTAAAACTTTTAAGAGTTGAACAGCAGTAGAGAAATGCAAATGTTTCTCTCAAAACTGTAGACTGGAAAGAAATAAGTAGAGGTAGTAAATGGAAGCACACACTGCTCCTCATTCCTTTCTTCTCTTTAATTCTGGCATGGGCTAGGGTAGCTGCAAAATTGCCATGTAATGAGGACCTTGCTCTTCTAACCTAAYAGCCAGGTAGGAAGCAGGCACGGGTGAGAGATAGCTCCTGAGTCAGTTCCACTGTGCAAATTTGAGATCAAGTTGGATGACACACTTCCCTCTCTTACCCTTTTTACACCTCTGGACTTTTTGCTGTATATATGGAGTAGGAATCCCATCAACTTCTGTTCCAAGGTCTCCATTTCAGATACATACTCCGGTTTTCAGAGACTGGGTATTGGGTTTCAGGATATTTTTGCTGCGCTGAATTTGGATGTGCTTTTTTCACCTCATGCAAGAAGGTAGCAAATAAATTGAAATTTTTCGGTACTCTTTGAAACCTGCTTTTATGTTATGTTGCATATTCATGCTGTAAGTTTCAACCAAAATGTGCATTATTTACAGAGCAGATAAACTGAGATCCTTTAGCATAAACTGCAGGTGTACATCACCCCTCACCAGGAAGAGTGATTCTGTCATCATGGTCCTCCTGTGCTGCCACCTTCTCAGGAACTAAATTGACTACTGCAAATTCTGATAGAAATTTGGGGTGTACCTRTTAGGAATTAGACTGAGACCAGCCACAGTGTTTGCCATACAGAGCACACAGCTGACAGCAGCAATGACAGGCAGCTTTCAAGAAGGATCTTTTGCCAGTCTGAGTCTGTGCTGGCCCAGCACATCTGCAGTGTATCTCCAGCGAGCACCTAGAGCAGGTGTCTGATCCTGAGCAAGGCTCCCAGGCTGAGAGCTGCCCTAGACCAGACACCTATCAGCTGTTCTCACAGCAGCTTAATCCAAGTTTATGCAGCTGGGCTCTATCAAAGCTGACCTTGAATGAATCTTCTGAGGGTGAAAAAAAAAAATCACTATTTTTCTGTAAAGGCTACATTCATTTTCCCAGACAACAGGAAAAGGGTTCTCAAACAACAGAAAAAGAANAAAAAAAAACCCCAACGTGGCGATGTAAAAAAATTGTTTCAAAACATCTCTTTCTACTGGTGATCCCCGTTGAGAATAATACAGACAGCCTGAGACACATGAGCAGCATGGAAACTGACATGGAAGATGTTTTCTAAGCTCCAAACAGACACTCTGGGTTTAAGTAGCAAGTAGCTGGATGACTTCTAAGAGCTAATGCTGCCTGTATTCAGATTGTTCAAATGTATTGTGCAACTTCAGGGCACAGAGAGGGTTGGAAAGAGGAGGTAAAAACAKGGGACAGACGAAGGCAGGGTATTATGGCACACAGCTGCCACCTCTTTTGGAGCAGTACACAGTGAGGTGTGCGTGGGCACTGGGGGAAGATGCAGCCCAGGGTTAACAGGTTCAAAAYGGGGGCTAATAAGATCACCTTAAGGTGAAGTTTGTATCAGCAAAGTAACAGAGCTGTTCCTACAGTGGCCCTTCTAACAACCACTGGAATATTACTGTGCACTTTCACTTGTTGTCAGCCCACATACTTAAAAGATGTTCCTTATGGCAGCTTTATCACGCTACCTTGYTATGAAATTTCAAGTTCTGCTCATCAGGTGTCTCCAAATTATGGAGAAATTCCATCCTTGTAAGAAGATGAACCTGCTTAAAAACATTTGTCCTGTCACCAAAACAAGATGTGCTCTGTGTAGGATACYTTGCAGCAAACTCTTTGTGCCCTTCATCATTTCCTGTGCTCTGATTCACATGCCTGTTGCCTTTGTGAGATCTTGAGAATAGGGACTTTTGGTATTGGTACTTGGCTTAGATGGCCTGATTTAAGATGACGGCTCAGTGTAAATCAGTGGAAGTTAAGTTCTTATTTACAAAACTTCTATATTTTTTTAAATGTGGAATTTGAATTTTTAAGTATGGGTTTGTCCCAAAAAAAGTTATTTAAAATCTGAATTTGCACATTTTCTAACCCATAACCAAGACTGAACAGTTTGTACTTTTCAGATTTGGGGAGTCTCAAAGCTGAAGTGGCAGAGCCCTCCATTAAGTCTTGTGAAAGAGCAGTGCAACACAAAAAATTAATGGCTGCTCTATTTACACACTTAGCAAGCTCAGCAGGGGAACACATTTCACCCTTGAGATCAACTCTGTCTGAAAGAAACCAGTTTCCAGAAGCACAGTGCTGGAGAGGACCAAAAGTCCAGGCTCATRCAGTCACAGACAACAATGTAAAAGAGTTCTTTAGTCCAGAAGGGCCCCCACAAACCACAAAATACTTCCCAACACCCTGTAACAAGCCTACAACCTATGGTGCAAAAGACCAAAAGCCACAAAGACTCCAGTGTGGCACAGGAAGAGGGAAGGAAAGCTCCAGCTCAGCATCACCACCTTTGGCCTTGACAAAAGCAAAGCCCAGGGGAGAGGAATATTTTTTTTTATTTGTCTTTGGTAGTGCCTTTTTCATCTGACAATTGTTAGTCAAAAAAGTTTCCAATATAATTGTCCTGTAAAAAGTGCCCAAATAGTATATTTAATTTGGGAGGGACAACTATGTAGTGATGAGTCCCTGAAACTATTTGCCTTCTCAGTTTTGTTAACTGCTGCTCTGTTTCTTTCTAGAGAGGCAGTGTGTTAGTGATCATTAAATATCCAACAGTTTATACTGAAGTGTCCTTCCCTGTAAGCAGAAACTGAAAACAGTGTTCCTCAGCCTTCTTTGCCAACTGCATTTGTGAAAAACAATCAGAAAAATGTATTCAAGACACAAACCTGTGATTTTCCTTTTTCTATTTTAAATCTCTCAGATTTGGAGTGAAGCCCAGATTTGGATTTTGCCCTCTCAAAATATCCTGTGAGCATCCAGTTGGGTTGGTGGTTGGTTTCTTTCTGTGCTTTCTACATGATAAGTTATATTCATGGTTACATGTAACCTAACACATATTTTTACTGCATTTTCAAAAGAAAGGCCACAACAACAGCAACAAAAGTTTCATTCCAGAGATGTAGAGCCAGCTTGGACTTGGCAGGCAAATGTTGCTTTAAACATGGCTTGACAGACCTCCCAAAGCATAATGAATATGGCATCAGAATATGCTGAAATGGGAATTTTGGTTTGTTGCAAAATTAGAGTGTATTATTTTCCTTTCATTGCAGTTTTGCTGTCTAGTATATAGACTATTTTCTTCAAAAACTCAGAATCCTGCTGTTCTCAGTAGGAGTTGCATATTATGGCAGAGCTGTTGGAAGTCTTATTTAGAATGACTGAAATATTTTTGTAGGGTGTCAACTTCCAAGTCATCATTAATGTTTACAATCTCAATAGAGTTTGCATTGCTATAGTAACTCTTAAAGGAACATTCCTAAAAGAAAACTAAAAGAAAAGGAAGCCACATTTTTACCAAAGACTCTTAACATAGGTATTGTTCCTGAAGTATTTCAGTAATTTATATTTTAAACAAATTAGACCTAAAGAGAAAGAGGGCCTCTGGTATTAGCAAATCATTTTTATATACTGCCAAGTGATGGGATGAGACAGAACTTGGAGAGATGCCCTGTCTTAAAAAATATAACCTCTGTCTRCTCTGATTGAAGTAAATATGGGAAAGACGTTAAGGAAAATGAGGCTTCTTATCAGCAATTTTTTTGTATGTGGAATTCTGTGGCTATTATTACAAAAAAACTTATTCTACCATGATTTTTCTATTGACCTCTACACAAATTTATAGAAAACAAAGCTGTATTTTCAGTAATCAGTGTCATGCACTGTAGAGAGATCATTGATGTAGTAGTTTATCCCCTATCATGTCAATTCCCCAGCACAAGCTAGAGTATATGCAGCAATCATTTTCCCAAGAAGAAGCAAATTGTGCTTAACTCCATACATTTTTATAGTTGTATTTATGTAAATGAATTTGTTTGTCTAATATTTTACACTACCAAAATCCAACTTTTTTTTCATAGAGCAGTAACCTAGTAATCTGCATTTATTAGGAAAATCCTAAATTCATTTTGCAAACCATCTGTCTTCTTGCAATGACAGTGTTCTTATCTTCCAGACTGCTTGGAATGCTACAGCTGGGGAGAGGCAACAGGATTTGAATGTTCTCAGGTGTTTCAAATCATAATCATCTTATGACGTTGCAAATGTTTCTCAATATTTTTAATATCAGTTATGACAAAAGGAAGCACAAAGTCTAATTTGACTAGCAAAAAAATCAAACTCCGAAAAATAGCAAGAGAAAGCTTTTTAGAAGAAAAATTTTGCAAACAGGAAGTTTGCAGGAATGAGCAAAGTCCAAGAAGTAAGAGTCATATCCTAACAYCGATCTTACAAGTACCCTACAAACTTTATTTAGCTTGAAATTACTAAATGGCTTTGCCCTAGCTTTCCTGCTAGTCTGAGTAAAGCAAAGACAAATTGATGTGGTCAGGGGCCACAACTAAGCATCAAAATTCCAAGACCTCAGTTGTCCAAGATAAAAACATTTCAGATTAAACAGGAATCATAGTCTGTTAAAGCTCACTACCCCAAAGATAAGTCATAAGAGACCAGTTCAGGCTTTCAACAGCTGAAATAATTGTTTTTCTCTCAGAGGTGAACATCAAAAACTGAGCTTCCACTTTCTTGTATAGATTAGGAACATATAATAGGAGTTTGCATAATGATCCTCTGTGTCCTTTTTGGTTAACTAAAACCAAAAATATTAACCCTGGGTGAAACACAATTTTAGATGGCAGTAAGGATGAGCCAACCTGAACAAAATATTATTAGCCAAACTTTGCAAATTTAGGATAAATTAAATGAGCCTTAGAATGGAAGGAATGGGTCAGTTTAGATGGTCCCCATATCTGTCCCTCTCTTTGAATTGGAGATGTGTCAGCTCACAAACACTGGTAAAAAGCTCACATTTGATGAGCTGATGCCTGAGACTGACAAACTAAAAAAGAACAAAAAAGGAAGAAGCAGCAGTTTCGCTGTATTCCTCATGATGTGCTATTTACAAGGTGGAAAAGGAAGATCCTAAAATAGGAGTTGACAATTAGACAGCAAGGCTACTAAGAAGAAGCTATTCTAGAAAATTAGGATCAAGGACAACTGGAAAATCCTAGCTGAAGGTGTAGCTCCAGAGATTTAGAGAAACAAGAACCAAGCAACAAGCAAAGGTAATATGTACTGCCTTATGTGAAAAGTGCAGGGATAGCTCTAAGGAATGCTGAGAAGCAAATGAAGTGAGAAGAAAACTTTAATGAAAAGTAAAGGGCACAAAGAGGACTCATTCTTCTCCATAGACAACATATCACATGACCAACATCTAAATACCATAAATATCCTGTTAATTTTATAGAAGTTATCAGCTCTGATACCTTGAGGATGTTAAAACTAAAAGTATAGAAGAACAAAATTTAGCCTGGGCACTGTTAGGAAACAAGTGAAAGCCTTTGCTCAAGGAGGTTAATTTCAGTACTTTTACAGGAGCTCTTGTGCTCTAATTCTATTTTGAATGTCAAGTTACTCTGTAGCATAAAGTATCCCTCTGAATTCCACTCTTTTTAACTTCAGTTAATGAAAGCAATTTACTTGCAAGAAGTTTTGTGAATACATAATAGAAATGTTATGTTCTATATTGAGAGGTTCACTAAAAATATATTTCACTATATTACATTTTTCTGACATAGAGGAACAAGGTACTAAGAGAAAGAAGATGAGCAGATAATAAACTGTTTAAATCATATCTCTCCAAAGGTCTGTACTGCAYATTTTCAACCAAAAGTGTTTTTGAAAGTATTTATGCTACCTTTTGAGTATTCTTACAGAAATATGCCGGGGCTGGCCTCAGAGCAGTGTGCTACTTGGGAATGCACTGACTGAATCAGGRTGAAATAACCTACATAGTAAACACCATTTGAGGAAGATTTCTGGAAGTACATGAGCACAGAAAGGCTGTAACCAAAGTAGCTCCTGTATAAACAATAGAAGAAAGAACTATGTGTGTTTCTTCTTTTGGATGACTGATCCCAGCAGTGTTGTTTCCTGGCCTTGACTATGTATGAGCTAAACACAAAAATAATGTTATAGTCTCATATGGATTAAGCTAACACCTTTTGGGCACCAGTTTGTACTTGTTTGGGCTCCTCAGTTACTTATTTACTTGGACAAATTCAAAGATGAGGCTTAGTTGCTGGAATTGCAGATAAATTTATTTAATCTCAGACTCCCTTCTGCTCACTCCATGTACTTCATAACTACAGAGACAATCTTCAAAAATGCGACAGAACCCATATCTGTAAGGATATCTACACCCAGTTATGTTATATTAAATAAGATCCAATGGATTTTAATACATTTTTTCTAGATTTTCTAATATCTAAATGGTGTATAATGCCTAATTTATGCAACTTTGCTTTACAAATCGCAAGGGTTGAGGACAAGCTTTCACACTGACACATAGTGACAGGGAATCATGCAGCACATCAAAGACAGGTTTCAATTAAATGAAAGGAGTAAGTCTTGTTTTGTAAGAGTGGTTTTTAAAACTATCTAGATGATTTAAAATCAAGGCATTTTAACCAGAATTTGTAAACACAGCTAAGAAAGTCAACTGTTAAACTCCATTTAACAGGTTAGGAATAATGAGCCAGATCCCAGAAGAGGCTCACATGTTTGGATGCTAAATATTATGAAGCCCAAAAGTCAAGCACCAGCTGTGGACTCAAAAAACAGAGCCAAAATATGTAATACACAAAAACAGAAGGAGCTGCAGCCAGCCAACAGGAAACACTGCCAAGAATGGTCTGAAATTCTCCCTCTCGTCTGGACATAACACCTCTCCAGAGAAGAAGCGCASCAAAGCCAAGATCCCTTCCTGAAAGCAGGAATGTACGTGCACATGTACTGTCAACCAGGACACGGATTCTGGCCATGTTTTGTCAAGAGAGAAAGAAGTCACCTCCCACTATTTCAAGAGTAGACTCACAGTTGGAGAACGTGGCTTAGGTATTGGCCCTTCTTGATCCTGGTAGCTGCCAAAGAAAATACTCTGTTTATTTATCTAACCTGGGTCGGGGTAATGCACTCTTTCAAATGAGATAATATTGCCTACCAATGTATTTTCTGCTTGGACAAATTCATGGTCCTGAGGGAAAACATGGCAGCAGATGAGAGGATTTACAAAAAACCGCTGAACAACTCAATGAGTCTCTTGTTTTGGAAGAGCTGGAGGGCTGCAGCAGTGGCAAGGCATATGCTGCTAGTCCTAAAATTCACCATCTCCTCCTCAAGTAYTCCTACCTGAAGCAAGTCAGACAGTAAACTATTGCTGGAAGTTATCCCCTCTCAGCCACACATTAGTAGTCATCAGCTGAGAGAGCTGTTAGCTTCACCTGTTAGTAAATACCACTGAAAGCAATCTAAAATAATTGGGTTTACCTCAGTGGCTAAGGCACAGACTAGAGTAGTTTTACCTCATTTGAGTCTCAACAGCTCTTACACTTCCCCAGYTCAATCACTTCTGAATTGCTGAACATATTACCAATTTAAATCCCTGTGGCAGTCTGAGTCTGAAACACCCAGATTTGGGCCTCAAGAAGCAAACCTCCAATTAAATAATTATTCAAGTCAATCCTTGATTCCAGGATAAAATATTTTCAAGACAAGTTTGAGGTCTTTTGGTGAACCAGCACTTGGGTATTGAGGTTATCAATGTGCATTTCCTGCAGATATGACTAGAGCTGAACTAAAATTAACTATAGATTGTAATTTCAGATTTTAAAACAGCAAGGAAGCTTTTTGCTTCGGATACTCYGTGGACTTTATCTTTAACTGAATTTATAAAAAGAAGTGGTCAGCAAGTCCAAGTCACATGAGAAACTTGGCTGAGAAGTCCAAAGGCTGAAGTACAAATTCTTCCTTCATGTTTCCTTTGTCATACTTCACCTTTTCCAGTTGTCAGCAGTGAAGCTTCACTGAAAATGTACTTTCTAGAGCAGTTTCCTATTATGTTTTTCCCTCACGTATTCCAAAGTGAGAATGCTCTTGTTCATTCCTGTCAGCCTTTTTTTAACAGTAAGACACAAGTTTGCAAGTTCTCTTACATTCAGTCATTTATTGTGTGTCTGCAATGTCTGTAGCAGTGCAGGAAAGTGTATGGGAGCAGACAGTTTACCTTATGGCAAATTCCAAGGAAGTATTTAAAGTTCAAATGAAATTCCAGCATTCAAAGTGGGAGGTTTAAGGAAAAAAAGTCCCAGATCTGTCAGTGAAAAGTTTAATTATGGACAAGATGACACACACATAGTAAAGCGCACAAAGGCAAAAACATCTCTGTGGAAGCACATTCCAATAAAATCTTAAAAGATTACTTTAATAATAAACYGTGCATTCCTGAGCAAGCCATCGCTAGATTAGCTACCAGATTGCTTTGCTGCGAGCAGATTTTTCACAAACTGTTATTGATACCACTTTCGAGGCATTTGGGAAAGCTGGTGTCTTCCGAAGGTCTCTGCCCTTCAGTGGGGTTTTTCGTGCTGCTGCCACAGTTTCCACCCAGACTGGAATCCTGGTCATCCTAATGACAGGCTGTGGTTTGGGTAGAGTTAACATCCGGAAAGCTATAGAAAAACTCACTGAGGTGAAGGGTTCCAGCTGCAACTTMAAGATAATTTTAGACCTGCTGAAAAATGGCTTGTGTTTGGGAAGTGCTGAGACTGATACTGTTCTATACAAAAAGCAGTTAACTTACACAAAAAAATCCTTATGCGGGGGCTGAGCCTATGCCAGCAGTAGTAAAATTGGACACAAAAAAATACAAGAAAAAAAGTTATAATCTTGGGAAACAACACTCCCTCTCTACTACAGCCTTTAAATGGTCACTCCTATAACAGCCATGGTGCATTTGATTTTGGTTTTGCTGTAGAGAAATAGAAATAATTTTACTTTTCATAAAGTATAAAACATGTCCTCATGTAGTGCAATATAGATGAAATAACTGAATTCCTGTGGGGTTTTCTGCCTGGATTCCTCCTGCATTCAGAAGGCAAGGCAATCCTATTACACATGTTTAATGCAACATTTCTGAATTTTAGCATTTAGCACAACAATGTGGGACATCAGGGGAGATGTTCTTAGCCAATTTACAAAAAAAAAWAAAAATAGTGCATTCCTTCATTTTTATTTTCCAAGAAAACCATAATTTTTCAAGTTAGTTGTTAACTACTTTTTAGTTTAAACAAAAAAAAAGTTTTCCTGTGGGCTGTTAGTGATGTTCCAAGTGCTGGTGCATATTGAAGGACCTCTCGCCATTTCTGTACTGGATGTAATTTTATKGCACCACAAAAGGACTCTTAAACTGCTGACTTCTGGCAAATGAAAAGCATTTTCCTTTATTCAACATTCAATAACAAATAGCATAAATCATATCTTTAATCATTAGTGTGACTAGTTGAGGTATTTTGGCGCAATGTGCCAGGAGTTTGTTTGGGCAAAACACAGATGATAATCCTGCTTATGCCAGCTCCAGGCTGGCCTGTTTCATAGAAGTTGCTTTGTTACTGCTCCACGTTTAAAGTAGGCACAATGTCAACCTTCATGTCAGGCAGCCTGTGTGAGTCTCATAAAGGACGCTAAGTATTATTCTTTAAAATATACATACTGCCCCAGGACCAAGAAGCTCCAGTCCTGTTGGTGGGTGTGTAGCACAAGTTGTTCAAAACAATGTACAGGGTAGAGCCAGCTGTACAAAACCAACTTTGTTAAACATGAATTTAACTGTGTCCGGAGGAATTCAGACCTAATCCTGCAAATACCGACGTGTGTGTAGCCAGCAACCTGCTAATTGCAGCAAAATCCTCCCTATTTCTGCAGCATGCGCTTCCTTCTGTGAACACTAGGCTAGAGTATAAAAAGAGGTTTCTCGTGTCCTTTTTGGTTAAAATTAGCGCTTCTCAGATGAAAGGCTGATGCAGGCAAGTGAGACACAACTATCAGCTCGTACTCACCTCAGGCACAGAGAGAAATAGCACGGTCCAGCTRTTCAGGAAAAATAAGAATACCGTGCCGTATCCAGAAAAGCATCGTATCATCTAGTAGCTTTGAACGAGGATGTTTGCCAAATGCCAGTTTTGATCCTTGACCTTCCTGGCAGTAAAATAAGTTTTTGTTAAATATTTCCATCTTTTGAACACTTCGAAATATCTATCAAATGTATTTATTCAGCAGGGGGAAAAAAAGAAAAAGTATTATTCTCTTTYTTTCTTTTTTTAATTGGGTATTGGTGCAGACCCAAATGCACAATTTTGAACAGAAACTTAAAAAAAATTAGGCTAGGTTGACAGTCTTGAAAAAAAAAAACTTATTCTGCTACAAGGACAAAAATATCCATTTTTTTATCAGAGGTTCTTTCATACAAGTTGGAAAATAGCTGCACTGCTCTAGGGGAAAAAAAAACCCATGACAGATGTTTGAATAAAGATGAGTGGGAAGTACAAAGGTCAGGTCTCGATGTGACCCAGAAAYTGAATTGCACTGATCCAATATTTTGGTTCTGCAGGTCACAGATTAGGGGAGATGGGGGTCGGGAGTGTGCTACAATCCGTGGGTGCCACTCGATCCCTGTCCCCGCAGGGTCCCACCTGCCTGCCCCGTGTCCCCGTGGGGCTCCGTCCCCCCGTGGGAGGCTGTCTGGGCCCCGGCTCCCTCCCGGCCCCGCAGCGGCGGCTCGCAAGGGGTTAAACTTGTGAGCACCGACACGTTGAGGGGGAGTAGCCAAGACCAAGCAGCAAAAACATCACAGCGCATTCCTGGGTAGTCGTCAGCTGCCAGCATCTGATTAAAACCATATCGCTCGCTGTGAGTGGCTAACTAATCTGAAGGCGAGAGTGCAACCGAATATTTAACCGGGGCCCCGGTCCCAGCCAGGCTACCGGCTGCGCTCATCGGATCATGCACGGAGCGGCACGGATCTAGCCCGTAAGGAGCTTTGCGCGCCGGGCTCGGCTTCCGCACGACCGGGGAGGGGGTGAAGGAGCTGTCACCGGGGGACGGAGATTTTTTTTTAATTTTTTTT
>JACDOX010000132.1:914442-1092742 GCA_014549065.1 Cardinalis cardinalis
GGCCCCGTCCCGTCCCGCGGGGCTCTCGGCGCTGCCCGAGCCGGGCTGCGGACAGCCTGTCCCCGCCGAGCTGCGGCAGAAGCCGCCCCGCGGGTATCCCGCTCCCGGCTCCGGCGGGTCGGGCGGCCGGGCAAGCGAGAGAGTAAAGCAATATATAAAAGCGCGTTTTCGGTTTTGTGTGTGGGGAGGATGGGGTTGAAATCATTAAATGGATTAACTATATAAACTCTAAATTTCCTGGGTTTTATAGCCAATTAGTTATAACAAATAACTAATCTAAAAGGATCTCGCTAATAGCAGAGATAATGAGAGTGCAGGTTAGGATGCTGTGAAGCAGGAGTAGGGTTTTGTTCTGTTTTTGGATGGAGTGTCCTTGCTGTTTGTGATGGAGCACTCCTCTGCCTGCCAGTGAATTTCTGCCGGCTACCTCAGTCTGGGGTAAACTGGGATAGCTGTAGATGTTGACGATTTTCTGGAATTAGTCTTCTACTGTGACAGAGAAACTGGCTTCTCAGGTGGTGATATATAATGTCCAATGTCCATTATATGGTGACACTTCATGGTGCCAGTGCAGTGAGCCGTAAGACAAATGCGGGTGTTGCTAACATAGACRGATCTTCTCAGGTGGACTTCTCTGTAAAGAGGTTTTATCCCTCAAAAATGTTGAGACTGGTTACTCAAATGCTTTCTACAAATTCACTGGTAATGCTGATGATTTTATTTTTTTGAGAGTTGGAAAATTTTAAATCTTCTCCTAATTAAGCTAGTTTGCCTTAAAAGGGAGCATTTGTTTCTTCACAAGTCTTTTGTAACTTTCATAAACAAGGCTGCCCAAAAGTAACCAAATACGAGAGCATGAAGGTACACTGTATGCTAAAAAATGGCCATAGGTATGYTCTAGGAAGGCAACGTCTCTGTAAATAGACAAAATTAAAGATGCAGATTYAATTAGAGCAAAAAATTAATTATGAAGGTGTGTGTTGTAGCTTGCTGTAAAGACTTGATAGCAACATTAAACTGAAAGGATGCCATTGTGTCTGATAGTGACCTCGTAGGCAACTATAATGCTAGCAGGTCTCTGAGTCAGCTTCCATTAGGACCTTCCTAGAGGTAGGTGAGGCTGGAGACATGAATTGTAATCCAAAGAAAATCTTTCCAGCTAAGCACTCTCTAAGGGGGTCACCCACCACATCTGTTCTAAGAATCACTGCAGTTGCGTCTAGCACAATGTTTCTTGAGGCACAATCAGCTTTTCAAAATTCCCTAGATGGTATGAGGATGTGGTCACATCCAAAGCAGAAATTTTTATTAATAGTAGGTTTGTTTWGGAAGAAGGACAACCAAGCGGTAGCAAAGGTAAGGAGGATGAGAGTGCTGAATCAATGTCAGGTGAGTCACCAGAACAGAGGCTTAACTAGCAAACACCATGATTTGGTGCATAGGAAAGCTCAGTAAAACTGAGTGAATTTTTGTGAAGGTAAAGTGATGTCTAATCTGCTATATGCCTTCTACAATGCTGCTAAGTATCTCTACACAATCTATTTTCTCATTGAAAAGAGCATTACTTGTTAAACTACCTGCAGACCAGTAGCTGCTATAAATGTATTTATTGTTGCTCAAAGCCTCTATTTCTCAAGCAGATATGAGAAGAAACACTCTAAGCAGGTGATTATAATGTATGGAAAGGGTAGATTTTTGTCTCTGTGGGAAAGCAAATAGCTGCACTTAATGTCAAGGAAGGGYGAGTCCAATGTGGATGCTCAGAAATCAAAGTAGAAAAGCCATAGTTGGAGATATGATGTAAAAGCGCACCAATATTCCATAGTTGTTGGGTATTGTTGCCAAACCTGCTGATATTTCTGTCTTATTGATSCTCTCCTTTACTAGCAAGCCTCACACTTTTAAGAAGTTTGTGTGACCAGCTGGGTTAACCCTGGGAATGCTCATKAAATTTATTCGGCAAGGATAGTAGTAAGTGACCACTACAGAAGCATGAATTTGCCTGTACAAAGCAATAAATTCCACATCTAGAGAAAGCTAGCCTGATCTGGAAACAGGGCTGATGCAAATTCTGCTTGTCGATTATATTCTCTCAAAAGAAATGTTGAAGCAGCATGAAGGAAACTTTGTAACCTGTAAGGATTTTGGAGAAAAACTTCACATCTTGCATGCAGACAAATGGATTGTTGGTAGAGTCAAGATGATACCACTGGGATCAGGGACTGCCAAGAGTTCTTAACGAGCTTCTGCTGTGAAACACAAGCAGGGATAAGCCACTACTTGCTACCTCAGCATGGACTCCACAGAAGTACAACCTGAGGTTGTGTTAAAGAGATCAAATCAAATAAGCTGTCTGAGGATTGTAACTGAGAAGAAAAACTGGCATTAGAAACCTGATTCTGAGGCTCTGCTTGGGTTCAAGGGTCTCAGAGTTATAAAGAAGCTGGATGAAGCACAGTGTCAGGCCTAGTCAATAAACAAGAGGTACCAGTTTCAACAGGATTATCTTGTTTATACAAGCTGGGCAGTTGAGTGCTGAACGAAGCATCTTCTCCCATCCAGGTCTTCTCAGCCCTGGCTGATGGAGACATAGACCATTCTAGTCTCTCCTCATCTGAAAGACTATGCCTTGCATATGATCTGGAGTGCTTGAGGATGAAGTGTCTCTSCTGAGATGCCCTGTAGATATTTGCCCCTAATTATCGATGTGATTTTAAAATTAATTTTAAAAGTTTTTAATCTAGCTTCACAGCTGGTGCATGTCCCTTAAATCTAAACGCTCAGACATTACAGGGCCAGTTAAGGACAAATTATTGGCCTTGGAGCTGAATTTCCTGCTGTTTTGTCAGTTCATGTTGCATGTTCATCTTAAGCAATAAGATGAGGATTATTTCTTAAGCAGAAAAAGTAGGTCTAAGAGACAGGATAATGGACCTTCACCTTGACAGTCAGGARGCTTCATGACAATGTCAGCTAGGAAGTTGTGCCTCTAGCAAAGTCTATTCAAATCCTAATGCTGATGTGCCACACACCTAATCATTTTAGCCCCATGGCTAAAATGCCTATGATGAAACCTTCCTCTTAGGAGGGGGCAAAAGAAGTTGGGAGCACTAAGGATGCCATTTTAATATTACAACCTGTTTTTCTACCTTTCAGATCTCTTCTGTGCCCTGTCAGAATGCGGTCATTTGTGCTTTGAGGCAAGGGACAAAGGTCACTGTATGTGTAAGGACTAGTTTTCTAGTAGCTCAAATCACAGGTCTGTCTGCAAACAATGGCTGCCCTGGTTGATGGAAGGTAAACTCTGACACTTCTTGTATGCTTCTGAGGGATGGGGGCATCTCTATAATGTGCTGTCAAGACTATCACAGAGATGGAAAATTAGAGAGACCCTGGTCAAGATTGCTTTATAGTCTGGATTTAGGAATTGTAGTGTAAACTTCCTCTAATATGTGTAATAATAATTACTGTTAGGGAAACTTACTGTAGAACAGTCATCTATGAAACTCTATTAGCTACTCAGTAGGATACMTACTGTAAGAACTGTATTGGAACTCTTAAAATTCCTGGTTAATCCTTTCTTACCTCTGGTACAGATCCTTCTGTACCACCTTTTTAGATCTGAGTCTTGTGTAGTTATTCATTGCCTTTCTTGCTGCAAATACAAGGGAGAGGTAGGGGCCTTGGTAATAACTAATCTTGAAGGAAAGTGTAACCCTTATATTAAGCAATATGCTTCATAATACTTAACAAGACTGGAACTGCTATAGAAGAGCCTACAGCAAGTAGGATCTGCAAGCAGAATTTTCATCAGTCTTTTCAGAATACATAATGAACATAATTTGCATCTCTTACAAGAGGCAGTATGGAGTGACTCCTGTGGCAGTAACTGCTACAACAATTTGTGTATTGAGAGGCACAGTATCTGGGGGGTAGGTGGAGTGCTCTTCAGTTACTGCTGGGATGAATGTTTAATGATAGGCTTTTGGCTGCTCGTGGGATAACCGGGCTGGGTAAGCAAACTGTAGGACTCAACAATGTGGCCAGGATTACTACTCGGGTTTAGGCTGTGTGAATGCAAGAATAGTACAGGAAAATCCTATTTATCATACAGATAAACTTGTGAACCGGTAGAGAACACGCTTAAGAGTAAGCTGTGCAAAACATATGCAATTTCTCTCAGTGCAGCTTGCATATACCCAAACTGTAAAGAAGGATAGCAGTGCCAGCAGCAGACAGTTAACTGTATGCAGCTGACATAACCTATGATAACAGCTTCAATATGTGTCAAGTTCCTGCTCTGAGAAGGAGGGGTGAAAAGCATGGTTATTGGCAAGAGTCCTTCACTATACTAGCAAGCAAGAAGATCAGAAACAGGCCTTCTAGGCAGGAGGGCTTTAGGAATACAGTTGGAAATGAAGTGTTTGATTTGTTGTTCAGTTCAAACTCAGTGGCATCTGGGTAAACACTAGCTGCCTTGAATAACAACTGCTTTTCTTCCATGTTGTTTGGTATAGCCAGCAAGTCTCAACAGGGAATATTGGTAAAAGGTTGAGCTGTAGGCACTGCAGCCATATTGCTTGAGATTCCTCATCCCTTGGGCAGGTGATGTTTTCCTTAGTAATAACTACAGCAGGCATCTGAGCTCTGGCTCAGGTGTCACTAATTGGTGAGGCTTCACAACTGGAAACTAGAGAGAGGTATAGAGGAGTGCTCCCTTGGCAGGTTGTAAAATATGCTGTCTTTCTTGAAGGCTGAAAGGAAGAAAATTCTTGTGGATAATTTAAATATRTAATCTAATTAGTCTCTGTTTCCAAAGTAATAGCTCTCTATCAAGAAAGGTATCCCAGTATGCCCTTTCAATTTCTTTCTAAGGGAAGAGTTTGGACTTCAGATCTTGGTATTGCTGGTAATAAAATAATTTCTTAATTCAATAAATTAATGATTAGGTCACCATAGCTAATGAACAGAGTGGGAAAGGCTGCTATCAAGTCTTGTTGCAGCATTATTCCTGGAACAACTCATAATTCAAGGTGGATTAGCTAGATGTTTGGGCACTACCTTTGGATACTGAAGCTCCTGGCTGAAAAATAGTTCTATCAACACTATGACAGTGCTAGTTYACTTCATCTTGTGATTAAGTCTTCAGGGAACCAGATAGCATGAGCTCATTAAATGCTTTTCTCTYGTGAATTGGTATTGTTCCATGTGTTCATCAGGTACAGCTTATTTAAACTGGTCATTACTTCTCTTGGGCCCTCTGCTTTAATCTTCCTGCAAAAGATATATTTATYTCCATGACAAGTGGAAGAAAAATCCAAAATAGAGCCACTGCTGTAGCTGGGTTGACAAGTGACTTATTATCTGTCCAGAAATCATGTGCTTGAAAGCATAGTAGAATGATAAAAAAGTACCAATTGAATTGCACCACATGAACAGTATGACCTGTTCAGTCTCAGCTGCTAACTTAGTGATATTCTCTTGGCCATGATTCAAGTGTGTATGAAACACTTTCAGGAACTTGAATTTCTATGTTCTTTCTAAAAACTAAGAGGTTCAGAGGAGACTGATGTGATGAGAACAGACTGTTCTGTTCAAGTGATGAAATAGCAGCTGGCAAGTTGGCTGAACGGTGAGCTCTCTGTGTGGTTTCACAGGCATGATCCTGCACCAGCAATGGTACATGCCAACATCTGTAGCTGACATGGCTAATTAGTGCACTGAGATCTTTATCTGCTTTGTAGCTGGTACTAGGGAAGGGAGCAGCATGAGGGAGGTATTCCCTGATGTGTTTAATGCTGCACTTCCATCCTACTAAGCAGATGAAGGTCACTCTTCCCTGTTTCTCATTACTGATTGTGTATGATGAACACAGCTGGACTGTATTCCACATCCTGCAATATGTTAAGTGCTGTTGTAGTTCATTCCAAACTGGAATTGGTGTTGACAGAGGAAGACCTTGGCTTAAGTCTGCCTTTAATATCTCARCAAAGTACCAATCCACCTCTTGGGTAAGAAGACAAAACATCAAACAGGGCTTGAAAAGCAAGTTGCACATTGGAAGTTCCCTAACGCAAAATCCTGTTATTCTAGAAACACTTGGTCCAACAGGTAAGCACCTGGTTTAACTGAAGTCACAATATCAAGCAAATGATCTCTTGAACACAAATCCCATTTCTACCAATCTACAACCTAAGCAGGACAGTTCAACAGGATTTTTGAACTGAACGATGGGTGCATTGGTAATGCAAGCCTTACTGAATTGTGTGAATGACAATTACCTGCACTTGCCAGGCAGCCCAGTTTAATATCCTTTTAATCTGTCTCTCTAACAAGACAAACCATGGGACCTTAGGTTATACTCTGCAGTATAAAAGTATGTATTCAGTCACCTTTCTGACAGGTAATACTGCTCTTGCATTCCAGACATGACTAAAACTGGAGGCAAATAGTTCCCAAGCTGTCCTTGAACTTTCTTCTACTACTTGTCTTCATGCAGGTATTAGTCATGTGTAAGTGTGAATAGATCAGATATAACCTACCTGTAGGTAAGACAGTTACTTCTCATGGATATTAGTTGCTGGATATGCCGGTTCATAACAGAATAGTTTGATTGTTTTAATAGAGAAAACAGGCGATGTTAATGCTTGCATCAGAACAAGCATCTGGAATGTTCCATCTAAATCATTGTAATCTCTTGTGTCATGTTACAGAAGGTTTATTCAACTTGAACTCTTTAGACACTGTCAGATACCAGACCAATGGGTGTTCTAGCAATGAAAGAAAACATTTAAGATTATATTTTATTTRACTCCTCAGCATGAGTGATCCTGTTTAAAAAGCAAAAGTCTGATTACTGCTTTTATGTTTTTGATTTATTAATGCATGCCTAGGGCTTCTCAAGGCTACTACCATTGAAGCAGGAACTAAGCAGAAAATGTGATAATCAGATGGGGAGTTGTTAGGTGTAAATGTCAGWCAGCCCTACAGGGGCTCACCCAAATCTGCTTCTACACTCCTGATGTGAGCAGAAGGCTGCCAGTCAAGGTGATTAATTGATTACAGACTATCCGGCTTCACAACTTTGACTCTTCCCAGTCACTGTGTGAATTGCTGTTCAGCCTTTAGTCTATTTTCTGAGCTTGAAAACTAAAATCTTGAATTCACTARCACAGCCTTCTAACTAGAAGAGCGTGAGTAACCCTTCAAGAATGGTGGGGGAGGAAACAACCTGCCCCAGAAGCATGTTCAGCAGTTGAGCTGCTGCTGTGCTTCCTGTTACTAGTTCATCCTAACTGTATTTCACTCAGCAGTAAAAGCTTCTCTTGTCCTTTCTCGGCCTTACAGATTCTAATTCAAGGTTAATATTTACATGCAATAACCCTTTAAGCTGAATCATGTACTTGTAGGGACAAAGAAGGAGCACAGGCTGTGAAGAGGACAAAGTATTGGGCTGCTGAGCAGATGTTTAGCTTATCTACCTCTGACTTTTTGGGTGTCCCTAACCGCTTAGATAATGTCTCATCAACTTTGAGATGTTTATATTTGTCTGCTGAGGGGGGAAAACCTGTCTGTTGATGAGGATTCTGTTCGGTTCTTAATTCTATGACAAACTACAGCTATTATGAAGATTCTCAATTCACTTGTGCACAGGACAAAAACATAATCATTAAGGGTATCTATTGTGTCTCCACCCCTTTCTCAAATAAAAGATATCTGTAAAAGCATCTCTAAGGGAAACTAAATGTTTCTCAACAAAATTGTTCAGCATGTTCTTCCAAGTCTTGCTAAAAAACAGGTATTTCAGGGATGACTTCTCATTACTGAGAGCMCTCTCTGCAGAGAGTTCAGGGAAGACACCAACAGTGCAGTATACCAAAAGTTATGAGACTGACTATCCTAAGGTAACTGTGTAGAAATGAAGTACAAGTCTTGAATGGAGAGTAGGTAGCAGGTYGTACATCGAGCACTGTGTGTTGAGGGCCTGACATGGTGTTTGTCTGAGGAGTCATCAGTATCTATCTGCTCTCCACAGGGTAGTCCCTGAAGGAAAGGAGGAAGATACTGCTAGTGGTCTCTTTACAAGCTCTGTCTGGTGTAAACTGAAAAATGTGCATGATATGTATGTGGTGATACAGGCAGAGTTTGGTGCACTTCTCCCAAGGCGGCAGCATCTGTAAACTTGTACTCTTTGGATTTTTGAAACAGCACATTTAGCACAGCAATGAAGATGGGCCATACAACTGATTACAGTGTAATTAAAATGTGGTGATACCAATGGACTTGTCTGTATGGATGAGATCTGAACTGCTTTAAACTAAGTGCTGACATAATTGCTGGGGTAATGACCTTGTTCTTTACTATGCCAGCCTATCTGAAGGCTCAGCTGTCTTTTCACCCTTGCATACAAGAACATGCATCTCTAAACTTGCCACATTTGCTGGCTGACTCTTTTGAGATGGTCTCAAAATTAAAGTGTAAGAAAACAATTCTAGTCTTGTTGCCTTCCATCTGCAGCTGGAGTAAGGAAATCTACTAAGAGGCTGAGTACTGTGAAAGGAAGCCCCCAAGAAACAAATGACAGATTTTTAACTTTATTTAAGTTGCTTGCATGTTAACCACACCAGCACTTTCCACTAAGACAACACAAACTTAGGCTTGTTGAGCCTAAGTGTAAAGCCCAGAAACTGTATTTACTTGTGGTTGAGGCTCCTTTATAGTGAGCAGAATAGATTACTGCTCAAGCCACATGTTTCCCCCCCACCCCAGCAAAATTTTAAGTTGAGAACAGAGACAATTTAGTGCTAGGCATGCGGCTTAACTCAGGTATCAAGAAGTAGTTATTTAAAATATGAACATGTATTAAGCTTGCCTTTGTCTATCATTGTGTTCTTAGTTTCACTAATTCTGTGGTTTCTGAGGTGATTTTCAAAGACACCAAGTTCTCCAAAGGTATGATAAATGACCATCATGTACTGCAAAATCTCACCAGGAAACGTGAGGTTTTTGGCAGATCTCAGATATGAGAGTAGGTCCTGTAAAGTAGCCAGAAGGCCCTCACTAGCCTAAAATTGCATTGCTAACACTAAAAATAAGCTTTCCCATAGTAAGACAGGGTATTTGCAAAGGTTCAGCCACACTTGTGCACATCCCTTCCTGTCTTCCTTCACTGTGAGGTTTTTGCTTTCTGATTCTATAAAAATTTGTGGTCTGATTTCCACACAATGGAGGCAGATGGCAGTGATAATCAGAGATGCCTCAAGTGCAAAGACGGCAGCGGCTCATGTTGACATAGACCATTTCACAGTTGTCAAAGTGAGGTCTTGGTTGTGCATATTTGCTCCTTCCTAAGTAATTTCTTTTTTATTGCCTCTTAATTTTACTTCAAGGTGTGATACAAGTTATATACCAACACAGCTGGGTGTAGCTCTGCTAATTAGAGGAAGAAGGATCACTGATAGGAAGGATTCAGAGCCTTGAGGTTCTTATTTCTTTTTTCCAGAATGGAACCTAGCAGAACGTCCTAAATTTATAACTCAGCTTCTCGAGAGCACGTCTTATTTCTCTATTCTGGGCCTTTTCCTTCTATTCTCTCAAGAGTAATCTTCCATACAGGAGTGGGTGTTTAATTAATGATCCTACCTTAACTCTCTTCCCTTCTTTATTTCTGAAGGACCTGATAAATCTAGGGCAGGATTCCTTATGCTTATGTTTAAAAGATATCTCTACCCAAAACTATACTATCAGGCAAAGTAGCTGATAGTAACTCTTCTTTCAGAGTAACTAAGTAGCTTAGTTACTCTGAAAGAAGAATTCAGTTGACTTCATTTTATCTGATTAAAATGTGGATTTCAATAGGCACAATCTGTTTCAGCATTGTTGCAAGTATTYTGCAAAATCCCTGTGGGCTTAATAGTTGTCCCCTTGACCCTTTGTCAGAATGGACATGCAAGCCACTCTTTCAGTGATAACATTTCTTAAATAACCATGGCTTGCTAAACAAACTCCTCCTCTAACATGAATTTCTACTCAGAACCACTTGAAACTTTCACAGCAATACCTTTGCTCCCTTGCATTAAATGTTCCCTAACTGTGGCCAGATAAGTTGCTTACAGAGGAGAACAGGTATAGCTGACAGTTCTTTCCCATTTGAGCACCCTTATCTCTGTTGATTTACTTGACCAATGCTAAATGCAATTCACAAACCATCTGGTAAAAAGCTAGGTTTAATTTTGCTTAGATTAGCTAGTTCCCTAAAGGCCTTCCTTCTGGTTAAATGGAAGTGGAGGCTTTCAGGGTGAAGTTCTCTCTTTAGGACCTAGGAATTTGTGTTCTTCCTGGGTAAAGGGTCAGTTAAGAATTTATAGCCATTACTCAGTTAGTGGCAAGCTGGTTGAGTCAGTCTAGTTAGCAGTAAATTGGAGGAGGAAGGGAAGGCAGGAGTGAGAGCAAAACCCTGAAAGTACATTTCAAGTAATCGGTTAAAGCGTCAACTATTACTAAGACAAATGAGGAATTGACTATTGAGAATAACAAACTTCTAATGCAAGGGGCTATGCAGTGCTTCAGTACTTGTATCTACACACAAATTGTGTCTCAAATGCCAGATAAAAGGGATGGCTTGGTCTGTAGTACCTTGCCTGGATGCAGGGTGAGTTAAAAAGGAGCCCAATTATTTAAATATTATTAGTTATCACATAAACAATATCTTGACTTCATTTGTTATCCTAAAATTTGAGGGATTAACTGCAGCCATTGCAAATCCCAGACAGAAGATTGATAGAATGGTAGCAGATGTGGATATTCTTTCTGGCTTGGTTTAGATCTTCACAACTCCATAAAGCTGCTCTGAGTACCTCTGTTTGGTGAGAGTGAATGCTTCAGCCGTGTTGGAACAAAACATGGTGACTGTAAATTAATTTTTTTATTTGTGTGTCAGAGGCAAAAGGGTCACATGGCATAGAGGTAAGTTGTAAAAGTCCATAGTTTCTTGTCAATTTGCAGGGTTTTTGAAAATCTGAAGGCCACTTGATTACTGTTAAGACAAGCATGTGGGGGGTTTGGCTTGAGGTTCTGTTGTGTTTTTTACTGGAACAGTCTCTGCAGCCTGAGGAAATTATTTCACTTTACCTGTTGGGTGGTATAACCCCTGATTTTGCTTGTTATAGAAACATGAACAATATCTACTGGCATCTTTTGGGTGTTTTGGTGCCATCCTCATAATAGTTTGGAACAGATCCTAGCAAATGTTTCTTGCGTTCTCTCCTACGCTGCTTTAGAGATGCAGCTGGCAGTGCTGAACAAGAATAGACCAAAATACCTGAGGTTCTATAAATAGCCTTAAAAGGTAAAAAAAGCTAAAGACTGACAGATTAAAACACGTTGGTGCAAGTACAGCCTGCTGGTGTAGATCAGTGTGCCCTAATGCTCGGGTATTACTGAGGTGAGGGTTCATCACCTCCTGGCTGTGTGGTCAGAGTCAGACAAGCCATATGATCACTCCTTGTGCTTTCAGGCTTTGCCAGGCATCAGTGTGCAGCAGAACTCAGGTGGACTAAAAGCTGTAATAAAAGTATTTCTTCTTCAAGACAAAATATTATTTCTGTCTTCTAACTGTTGTTTGGATTTTTAAGCCTACAGTGAACATAACTGGCCACAGTCCCATCATGTCTACTGAAGCTGAAACTACTGCTACCAACAGCCAGCCTGAACAACAGGCTCCACCAAAGGCACAATCTTCAAAAAAGGAAAAAAAGAAAGGTAAGAAATGCTTACCACATGAACACCTCCTCTATTCTGTGTCCTTAATCTTTTGCATTTGCCAATACTAATATCACCTTTCCACTATTGCTGAAATAACTCTGAGTTTACTACCTGACCAGAGGAGTAAGTAAATATGCCAGTACAATAAACTTAACCAGAAGGTAGGCTTTTAGTTTTAAAAGCTTTTTTCTAGCCTTAAATTCTAAAGCTCTCTGTTCTACTGTAAAATGAGTCATTTGCTGAGCCTGACAAGTAAGCAAGAGCCCAGAGAAGAGAAATTCTCCTGAGAAATTCTCCTGAGGAGGTGACTAGACCCTGGAACATCATGGTAGCTCTGAACTTAACCTGACTCCTCCCTACCCTCCAGAAAGGAGATTTGTGCTGAATACAAATTCTAGTCCAGAGAAGCAAGAAAACTCATTCAATGAAAATTATCATATATCAAATAATAGATTTTTTGATAGATTAGATCATGTAAATATAATTATTTCACATAAAAATACCTAGGTACATACTTGAGCAATGTTGAGCTTGCAGAGAAGAAAAGCAAGCCATTCCCAGTAGCAGGACCAGCAGAAATAACAAATTTGCTAAAATCCCAAATTCTTAGAACGAAWGTACCAGGACTCATTGTATGATGGTGCTGATATCAGGTTCTAGAATGTGAACTGGAGATTCTTTTTGCACAGCAAGAAGAGATCTGCCTACATCAGAACATGGGGATAACACCTAAAGGCCTTACTGAACACCCTGTTTAGCCATGGGAAGTACCATTTCTGCATGGTGGCTTTTCTTAGCGCCTATATCTACTTGACTGTTGCTTATCCACATTTTAGTCTTTTATGTGGTGAACAATTGTTCTGAAGCCCCCAGACATTAAGCACTGGGCTCCACTCTTTGAACTGAGGCCACATTCTGCAAGAGTACTGTGACCTTAAAGGAGTACCTGTCTGGCACTGCACACAGATTGTTAGTCAGCTGTACTCAAGGGACAGTTCTAACATGTACTTGGTGTACACTTACATGGTGTATATATTTTTTAAAGATCACAAATCTCAACATAGCTGTTTCTATCATTAAAAAAGCAAATAAAACCAAAAACAAACAAAAAACCAAAAAAACCAACTCACCCAAATGAAAAATAACCTCAAAAAACAAACAAACCCACCAAACCTTTTCTCTTTCTCCAGGGCCAGAAAAAACAGATGAATCTCTCTTGGCTAGATTCAAAGGTGATGGTGTAAAATACAAGGCTAAACTGATTGGCATAGATGATGTTCCTGAGGCAAGAGGAGACAAAATGAGTCAAGATTCAATGATGAAGCTGAAGGTAAGGGCTTGATCTGTCACATAAGGAACAATCTCTGGTTAGCCTTCAAAAAGCAGATCAGTCACTTTGACAAAACTTCAAATACAGTTACTAATAGCACCATCTAGATGGATGTTGCTTCCTGTACTGCAACCTCTGGCTCAAAGGACATTTCTCTGAAAGTCTGGGAACATTCCTTTGGGTCTGTACACATCAGGTATGAATGATGGCAGTATGAATTTCATCACAAATTATCAGCTTGGGTTTTGGAGGGGAAGGGAGGATTGCTGTGAAATTTAACACTGACCTCAAAGCACAAGCTGGCATCCTGTGTCAGTGGTGATGCTGAGAGAYACAGACAAATTAAAAAATGAAATAATCCCTGCAGCAACAAAGACCATTGCTTCTGTAGTGCAGAACACTCCCCTACCTTCAATCAGACTGGAAAAGCAGGTAAAGATGCTGCTACTGCAGCAATTTTGTGGACTAAAACCTGTTTAAAAGCTCTAAAACATCTACAGAGGAAACCATCTAGATCTGTGGTATCACTTTACACCTAAGCTGTCGTATATTACAAAGAACAAGTTAAAGCTCAATCCAACAGAAGTCTCATCAATACTTTGGCATTCATTCTGTTTAGGGAATGGCAGCAGCAGCCCGTTCCCAAGGCCAACACAAACAGAAGATCTCGGTAAACATCTCCCTCTCTGGCATCAAGATAATAGATGAAAAAACTGGGGTAAGATAAAACTTATTTTCTTTATGTGATTCTTTAAGCTAGTGAAGCATCTGGAAGTTGGACCAATATGAACTAGATTCTTATTTGGGCACTATACCTCACTTCCACATGTAAAAATTGTCTTGTGAAATGTTTGTAATGCTGAAGAGTCCTGTCAGAAAGACAGCTGCGTCCTATTGTGATTAATCAAAGGCTGATGAATCTGAGGTTTGGACTGTTAACAGTCATTCTAACTACAGAGAATAGCAGCTATTATATTTCCAGAAATTTAAACCAATACTTTTTGGATTTTTCCCAATTCCAGGTCATAGAACATGAGCATCCAGTAAACAAAATCTCCTTTATTGCTCGGGATGTGACAGACAATCGTGCCTTTGGCTATATATGTGGAGGAGAAGGCCAGCACCAATTTTTTGCCATAAAAACAGCCCAGCAGGTATGAATCAGACRCTTTCTTTCACGTGCTGTGAATAATGCTGTTGTGTAAACATTTAACTTATGATAAGGGTCTAGTGTTTTGTGGTAATCCTACAAAATTCCCCTGGAGAATACCAGCATGCATGGACAGATTTTATTGAAAGAAAGACAACAGGAATCAACTGTGTCACCACTGGCTTCTGTCTTGTACAGTTTCTTTGTAGTCCAGAATAAAATCCCTCAAGTAGTCTTGGTTACTATGATTAACAATGCTTAACTTGTCTATGAAAGTCATTAGTGAGATGAACAGAGCCATTAGCACAGGCTTCCCACTGTGAAAGTACTAATTCTTAAGTAAAATAGCCAGAGCTTCATTCTGAATTAACAGAAATATAGAACTAGTTAGTCTGTTCACATGATGCTTTGCCTTGTGCAGCAGGGAAATCACTTAGTTGCAACAATGATTCTGGGGCCTGTAAATGACAGATCTGATCCTCCTTGGACCTCCTAACCCAAACTTGTTGGGAGGGATTCTGATCCTTCTGTGATAAGTTCCTCACATGCAGAAATCCTGTGTGCAAGGTTAGTCCCTCTGAGGGGAATCTCAATACTGGATTCTGGGAAAAGGTACTTAAAAATACCACTAAGAATCTAGAATCTTCATAAACAGCCTGAAGTTAGGTATTTTTTATTTATCAGCTTGTCTTATAATGATTTTATAATAATCACTGTAATGACTTGATGAGCCCAGACTTCAAAGCTAGATTTTTTTTGCCCATTCCTACCTGCCCTCCTGGCAGCCTGTTGGCAGCTTTGGACCCACTACAGGTCCTCCACTGAGGAGCTCCTTGTTGGAGCATGTTAGTACTTCAGTAACAGCTATAAGATCTTCTTTTAAGTCTTTTTTATTAGTTTGTCAGCATTCTGACCAATAGTTGTATTGGTTTCAGCRGAATTGTAGGTTAAGCACAAAAGCCTTTTGTATGCACTCTGGAGTCTATTCCTTCATTTCACCACGGGGTGCTGCTTGCCAGCCTCTAAGCCCAGCCAGCCCTTAGACAGCTCTTGACTTGTTGCTGTGTGTTTTTGTCATAAATTTTTAAGTAAGGAAGTAAGTAATTTGTTTGTAAGTAAAGACTTCTGCAGCTCTAGCCTGCTGCAGCTGTGCTCCTTGTTAAAGCTGATGATTCTTGCAATGCCTCTTCCCACAGCTGCRTGTCTTAGACCCCTCGATTAGGAGAGGATGGTGCTCAGGTGAAAAGAGTGAGATCTGTACAAAGGACTCTCTGCTTGTGCCAGTGGTAGTGGCTGAAGATGGGGAGGTGTCCTACTCCAGACACTGACAAGCTGCTGTATGCCTGACACAGGTG
Source organism: Cardinalis cardinalis (assembly GCA_014549065.1). Lineage (NCBI taxonomy): Eukaryota > Metazoa > Chordata > Aves > Passeriformes > Cardinalidae > Cardinalis > Cardinalis cardinalis. Next base: position 930,041 of record JACDOX010000132.1, read on the forward strand.
TTCCAAAGCAGTGCAGCTGAACTCGCCACCATCTGAACAACAACATTCTTGTTAACGGATATGCAGGGCATGCCGTGCCTTTCTAATTCACATTAAACTTTCATTATGTCACAGGTCCCATTTAAAGCTTTACACGTTTGAGGTGATGATAACCTTTATGCTCGCCCTGCTCCTTTGCTATTTGTACACTGTTTAAAATAAAAGTAGTATTATATATAGAAGCTTTCTCCACATTTAGTGCTAGAATTGGTAGCAAACAGGAAGRACATTTTGCATTCATCTCGCTGGAGATTACCAGAAGGCTTGGATAAATTTTGCAATTCTAGGAGTTGCCATACACTTAAGAAGTACTGCTATCAGCTTTTTAGCAAAAACATAGGAGGTTGGCACAAATTCCTGTACAGCCACTTTTGTAGAGTTAACAACATTTCTACACTGGTTGTGTTCTGTTCCCCTTGGATTATGCATAAGCAGAATCTTGTATGAACACTAAACAAGTCTTTGAACTATTGCTTTTCCAGTTAACCCAACCGAAGTCTTGCACCATTTAGGGAAGCTTGGTTTGTTGCACAGATTGCAGCAGTAGAAGTCCAGGTAAAAGTAATAAATGGCCTAAAATCTACATTCTTTTCCAGGCTGAGCCCCTGGTTTCTGATCTTAAGGACCTCTTCCAACTAATTTATAATATGAAGAAGAAGGAAGAAGAAGAAAAGAAAAAGGTGAGTAAAAATCTAGAAATTGCATGAGTCTGCATAATGCTTGTTTYGATTTTGGGTGACTTTTGGGCTCTTGTAAGACTTGATACTAAACTCCACCTAAATCCAGAAACATTAGATGCTACTGGTTGGCAGTTGTGCCAGGTGTCTGACTGCCTAGGTCTGGTGAGCTCCTCCAAAGTGAGAGACTTTTGATGTTCTACATGATGTTTAGGTATTAAAAGTCTTTTTTTTTCTTTAGAGTGAAGTAAGTAAGACTGAGGTAGGTCACTTCTACTCAGCCTCTTTTGATTAGGTATGCTGCTGCACCACATCTAACTTTTATTTTCTCTATGCTGCCAGCATTATGAAGGCAATGTCAGATGCCCAATTACATCGAAATGGAAATGAAAGGGGTCTGTGGATCCAATACTGAGTAGTAACCTCTCTCATGCTTCCCTCCCCTGTCACTTGCTTTTTAAAGCCCAAAAGGTCTTGCTTAAGGCAAATTTTGAAATTCTAATTATTTCTGACACTGTTACCCATCTGTTACAGAATGATGGTGAAGAACTGCCTGCTGATCAAGCTGACAAAATGAAACCGGTAGGTTAAATTTCAAAACCTTTTACTGATGTTCATAACTGACTGTCCCCATATTGTGTAGGAAATGCAGTGTTTACAGTGTTTACKGCAGATTTTACAGTAAATCTGCATGACGCTTGATTCTTTTTCTTGAGAGCTCTAACAGGTACCAACTCTTTTAATATTTCTGGTTTCAAGGGAGTTGACCAGATGGACTTGTTTGGGGATATGTCAACGCCCCCTGATATGAGCAGTCCCACAGTAAGTAGAGTCTAGCTTATTTGCCTTGGCTTTTTCTTTGAAAGCAAATTTAGTCCTAGTACTAAGTACTGGTTTTACTGAGACATCTGCCTAGCAATCATCGCTGTGCTAGTGGGGTAGGGCCACAAAAGTATCCACTTAGCCACTAGATGTCATTCTAGTACTTAATTCTACTAACATTGTTCCAGTAGCTCTAGCTCTAAACTTGGCCTAATTGCACAGAAGAGCGCATAAGCCTTATCATAGCTCAGTGACCCCAAAAATCCATCATGTTAAACCTAGCACTATCAGCCACCATCAGCAGGATGCAGTTGGTGCTGTCAACCCAGCCAGTGACCAAGTCTCACCCTTCTTCTGCATGCTTGGTGGAGAATTAGCATGTTCCCTTCCACTAGCTCCACAGTGTTATTCTGAAGCTGAGACTGCAATTTGAAGTCATACCAAGGCAGTGTGATGTCGGAACTAAGGACTGGAACTCAAGCAGGGGTCTGTGACTCAAGTGAAAGCCGAGGTGTAATTAGTTCCTACTTATTCTACAGTGACTAGGTTGAAGAATAAGTATCTGATATTTAACTAGGGGATCTGAAAACAGATGTTTCAGTATTGGATTTCAGGGACCAAATAGCTGTAATTTGACTATAAACACTAGTGCTTTCCTGTGTGATTTTAAATATTTACCTGTATAATGTTTTGGATACTAGGATCTCTTCTTTTGCAGCTATTTTCCTTGATTTTTTTCACAGTGCAGAAAAATCTATGTATAACTAACTTCATTTTTCTCTCTGAAAAAATAGGAAGCTAAAGAGATTCTGTTAGTGGATTTTAATTCTGAAATTGAGACCAAACAAACCTTTGCAAAAGAGGATCTCTTCTTGAATGGCATCACAGCCTCTCTTCCACAACCAAAGGCACAGACACCCTTCTTGCCTGAGAATTCTTTCTCTACCAATCTCAGCTTCTTTCCTACACCTAATCCAGACCCTTTCAGTGATGATCCTTTCACACAGCCAGCCCAATCTGCACCACCTTCATTTGATTCTCTAAAATCTGATCAGAAGAAAAGTCCAACTACCTTGACATCAGGGGGTAATGGTGATCCAAATGGTGATATTGACTACTTTGACAAACAGTTTGACCAGATTTCTAATAGAACTGGCAAACGAGAAGCACTAACAAGCCAGTGGCCACTTGAGAGTAAGTCACCTGCAGCAAGAATTCCCAGTGTGATACCAGAGAGAGAAAGGAATGGCTTTCCTGAAACCCCAACAAACCTGTTTCTGGAAGGTGCTTCCAAAGGAACATCTCTGCAGAATGGAGTAAAACTGGATTCTGAAAACAATATCCAACTCACGCCACATGAGCCTATAACAATTAGCCCACCACCACAGAGTACCAAGCCAGGAAGAGGAAGGAGATCTGTCAAGGTGAACAGTGTTCAAGTAATTTATGGTGATATGCATGATTTTATTTGGAGAAGCTGGGTGAAGGAAGCTTTTCTTTCTTATTACTGTATAACTGGCTACCTAGCTTCACAACATGTCTGCTTTTGCCTGCCCTGCTCACACTAACTTCTCTGCAGCCAAAGTACCTTCTAATATCTATGAATGAATGCTTCATAGTAGCTATGGTCACTAAATTCTATGCTCTCTTCTTTAATGCTGCCATGCTCCTGTAAAGGTCTGGTAAGTATGCTGCTATGCATATTAACACTTGATATCATGCCAGAATCTGTTATGATAGCAGTATGCCCATCAACCTAGGGTCTCATGACAATAAGATACTAGTACTAGCTTACCAAAGCCAATGTGGTTTCTCAGTATTTACCTACTGAAGGAAATTAACATTCCTGATTAGGCAGAGTGTGGCCCTGGATCAGCTTCATTTGTCTTGTACTCAAATTATGCAAAACTCCTGGCCTTGCCACAACCACAGGGGTTTCTGCAGATTAAGCCAGTAGAGTTTAAAGGCGTAGGGTGCAGCGGGAAGCTCACTTGTAGCAAATAATTCAGCCATTTTAAGTCCTGGTCTTCTGCTGTTGGCTTGTGACTACTACATATTTTACCTATTTAATGCCATGTATCTCCACAGGCATGAACAAAAGGGTGATGTTTGAAACTCCTGTACTCTAAATGCTACATCAAAACTCCCTCGTCTGCTTTAGAYGAAAAAAGTCTTCTTTGGACTCTGGACTAGGGAGCCCTGATTGTGCTAGCATGTGTTCTGCCATGGCATCTCACTTTCTTTCTCTTCCTAGGCTGCATCGGATGACTTGTTCAGCTCAGACTTCTTTGTGCCATCTACAGAGAACCTGAGCTCAGGGGCACAGCCAGCAGCTTCGCCAACTAACCCACTGGACCTCTTCAAAAAAAGTTCTACCACAGCATCTCCGTTGGCTGCTCTAGGTTAGTTTACAAAAGTAAATGTCTTGTTCTACTCCAAGATATCTGCTAACACCAGAACATGGATTCTAGTCTTCCTTTACTTCTTGTGTAGCGCTATATCCTTTAACCCATGTGCTGTTTGCCCTAAAATATTAAGTTCTGTGAGTGCTAAACTCTGCATCCTCAACTGAATGAGGATTAAAGCAGATAACTGCTTTAACTTTGACAGCAGATTCTTGATTCAGGTATACAAGGCTCAAGTGAGCCAAGCACAACTTGTGAGGTCAGGGTAACATTACTGCACAGTATCTTAATAATCATTTAAACAGGAGCAGCTGTATGGCAAATCCACCTGTCACCTCTGTGCTAGAACTGTGTTCATCCTTCCCTTAAAACAACCTCAATTATGTCCTTGCAGCACTGAAATGCAGCAAAGTTAAAATTTAAACCCTTTCTCCTGGCACCTTTCCCCCAAATGATTTGATTTGTAAGTGCAAATCAAGTGATTTTTGCAAACAGTATATGAAAATCTTTTGCTAGTACCGTTTATGGAATTGACACACTCCTGCTTGTGATCTTCAGATGACTGAAGTGCTGTGTAACAACAATCTCCCCCCAGGTGGCTTGCCAGTAACTTCATCACCATGGACCCCGCAGACAGTTTCCTTCACTCAGGCCACATCAGTCTTTCACGGGTCAATGATGCCTGCTCAGTCTCCAGGATTTACTCAACCRCTTGCCTTTGGTACCCAGGCAGTGCCAGGCTGGAACCAGTCTTCATCTTTTGGTGCCACACCCACTCAGTCCTCTGGTCTCTGGTCACAGCCAGCACAAGTTACAGCCAGTTCTTGGGCACAGCCAGTCAGTGCTGTGAACCCCTTCCAGAGCAGCATGTTCACATCTGCACCGCTCCCAGCTCAGACAGCCTCAGCACTGCCCTCCTTGTCAACAGCAGCTAGCCCACCCCAGCCACCACCCAGAACTACGCTGCAGAAGGAGCTGTCCAAGAAAGAGAGTGATGCGTTCATTGCTCTGGATCCACTTGGGGATAAAGAAATGAAGGACGTCAAGGAAATGTTCAAAGACTTCCAGCTGACAAAGCCACCTGCAGTACCAGCAAGGAGAGGAGAACAGCAAAGCCTTTCAGGTGCTCCTGGAGTTCTCAGCAGTTACTGTAGTAGTAAAGCAGGCATTTCTAAAGATAGTACAGATCATGATGAAATGGCAGCTTGCAAGCTGTCTGCCAAAATGACTGGAGTTAATGGTTACTGAAATAGAGGGTTGAAGGGCTGGCTTAACTAGAAAAATTGAAGACGTAGCAGCAGCATGGCTGAACACTGACACCTAGTGCCTAAATTATTTGACTGGAACGAGATAAACCTAAGTCTGTTGATAGAATTTCCATCTGTTTTAAGCTTACTGAGGGACAAGCAGGAGTWGGTATTGTGACTTAAAGTCACTCCAAGAAAATTCCAGTTAATTTTTTTGTGTTTCTAGTAAGATGAGCTGTGGTGTTGCTAYACAAGCAGACCTGAGTGGTTGCTAAATCTGTCAAGTAATGACAGCAGTATGTCTCTCTTTTTTAGAACCACCAAAGCCTGTTCCTCGACAAAGTGCGTTGCCAGCTGAAGGCCTGTTTGAAAGTCAAGATAAAACAGATCCTTTCAGTGCCTCATCTGTAAGTAGTAAAAAAMCCCAACAAAACAAATAAATAAAAAGCAAAACAAACTAAAAAAAACACCCTAACACCAAAAYGCCCAAATGACATMACCACAAAAAAGGCAATCAAAACCCTTTTCTTCTCCTAAATAACTGTGGTGCCTATGTTTGAGCACTAGTTTAGTTCTGGCTTTAGAGGCCRTACAACAAAAAACTTGCATCTTTGAGGCTAATATGTGATCTAACAGAGGGTACCTGTTGTAAGAAGGTTAACAAAGGTTAACAAAGCATTATTCCACTTGGCTTGGCACCACAACCAGTTGCCCATGGTGCAAAGTTCTGTAGTATTGGRGCACTCTACAAAAGAGTATCACAATGTAGCTGCAGAAATACTTCACTTTGGTTATATATAACCCTCTTTAGAGCAGACTGAGCTGTGTGGATTGTGAAGCTCTCTAGCTGAACAAATAAGAGGTTCCATGTTCAGGGCTCTGTAGGGGAGAAAGTGGCTTCACCAGATCACTCTAATTGAGACAGAGCACTTAAAGCCCTCAGTGAAAGTTCTGCACCCARTACCAGAGTGCTGACTTAAGACTTCTAGCATTTGACTAAAAGATATCTCATCATGACTCCRCTGGCTCCAAAGGAGTCCTCAGTAGCAAACAGTTTTCTGAAAAGCTCTTGCCTTGGACTAGCATAAAAGCTGACATGGCTTAGAGCCTCTTTGTTTTGTTGATGCAGTACAGTAAATGTGTGTTTAGCAGGAGCTATGAAGTATTCTTTTGAGGTGCTTGAACAGGAAATAGCTTATAGAGCCATGYAGTGTAAATCTGGTGAAAACTGGAAATCCACTAACAGCTTATCTCTCTTTCTGTAGAAGGAATCTCAGAATCCACCTTCTGGTCCTTTTGATGATCAATTTGGCAACCCATTTGCATAGATCAGGTAAGTCTTCCTATCTATGGAAGCCAACCTACTTCATCCTCTGAAGTTTATTGAGGAAATGTTTGGCAAAGACAGATCCAAAAACTGCAGTAGCTTCACACTAATGGTCCCTGAAATATGGCAAACAGTGCTTGGAGGAACTTCTGTTAGAGTACCGCTATCAGATTTGTACAKAGCTGTGCTCTGTCTAGGCCTAGCCAGCCTCACTTTGTTAGAAATAAAGACTTTATTCTTCCAYGGATTTAAATCCCAAGCCCACAATAGATCTAGATTTCCTTTCCTTGAGGAAAATTAATGACTATATACATGCTGCAGAACTCAGAGGAGCTGACTTTAATACTTTCAGATATCTGTGGGGAATGTTAGCAAAGAGTGCCCTTTATACAGCATACAGCTTTCTGAAGTTTAATCACCTCAACAATGGCAGTTTTGGACTCTGGGTAAATTCGAATAAAACTAGAGTAAGGCTACTAGACTCTTACTCTGATTTTTAATCAAAAGCTRTTACAAGCACTTTTGTTGCTAGAAACTAATGTAATTTGAAGTTTCATACCATTGACTGAAGAGCATGATCTACTGATCCAGCAAATCTTCTGCCATACCTTTCAGTCTTCCCCTGAAATACTGCCTAGCTTCTGACAGAAGAACAAGTGTTGATATTTATWGCTTTAGGTTTGTTCTCAGTAGCCCTGTTTAAGCAATAAAGCACAACTCATAACAATCCTAACACTAATTCCTTTCCATCATACTAGGTGTAACCAGAAAAGGACAAATGGAATAACTGGACCTCTTCTCAACGTGATTTTTCTATGTGTTTCACTTTGCTGTCTGCTATTCTTGCTGATGTTTCATGATGTCTGCAGTCTAAACTATATCCAGGTGGATTGAAGCATGGACCCTCAAAGAACATGCTGTGAAGACAATAATTCAGGGCAAAGCAAATGGGGATATTGACTCACGCTGAAAACCCAAATTCAAATTGGTGGATGTTACCTTTACTTTGGTTCTTTGCACTCCTTTACAGAGAGGTTGGCAGCACTGAGTAAGGTGTCTTGCACCACTTCCCTTTACATAGCACTTACTGTCCCAAAATAGAGGAGCTTAATGTTCCTAGGGGAGAGATGTTGCCTTTGCATAAGGGTGTAGAATTAGTAGCTGAAACTCCACAACTTAAACAACTAGGTCAGTTGCCCATGATGACAGCAGCAGCCAGTTGTAAAGTAAAGGGGATGCTACGGAGTTCTAATTGGTGACCACACAGATTACTTGGTCTCTTAGCCGCAAAAATGTAACTATGTGTAGAGGAAAATAATCTAATACTGGTCTATTTAACTAAAAGTAAAAGCATCATTCCACCATATAAATGTGTCATTAAGGGACTGCGGAGTCTGTGACAGCACTGCTGAAGCCCTGAGTACTAGAGGCCTACACTGTAAGCTGAAACACTTCTTGCAGAACATTTAGGTAGCTGTGGACACTAACTGTTGTCTTGGTGCTAATATGGCAGTTTTCAGGGAGGGAAAACTACTAGGATTACTTTCCTGTCAAGGTGGCTTGGCAAACAAATGAAACAAGCAGGTAGGGTTCTTGCTTATATCTCTGTGAATCCCTGATGTGCTCAGTTTGATTTGTCACTTGGTGTACTGGGGTATGTTTCCAGCACGCTAGAAAACAAAAACACCAAAAAGGCTTCAYTCCATGCCTAGGCTCTGGGTGAACAGATGCACCACCCCTGTGCCATTAATGTGAGGTAAAAAAATCATCTCTTGGAAAGCTTGCCTTTTCTCAAGAGCCTCTTTACTAACAGGTTTTGGAACCAGTTACAACTGCCTGTGACAGCTACATTCTTGGCCAGTGGTGATGACTGATGTGTCAGAAGTTTTTCTGTTAATGTTAAGTACAAACTTGAAATGTTATTGTTAAATCAAATGCCTAAGCCATTGCTAAACTGGAGAGCTAAGAAAGTCAACTTGAATACCGCCTTAGTACCCAATTCAGCCAGTCATGCAATTAGTCTTGTATACAAACTTCTCTTGCACTTTCTGTAATGCAAAAATGTTTTTAAAAATTAAAAAAAAATCATGAATTTAAGTATTTGTCTCAAACTGGAAATGTAGAAACATATTGATGTTACACTGTTATGTAAAACTGTAGTACCTGTTACTTAATGGCATTAAAAAGAAGCAACTCTTCATACCAAATGAACATCAGTGTGGCTGTTAATTCTGTCCTCTGTAACTGTCTTGTGGTCTAGTTGACATTAGAAGTTCAAAGCCTGTTGAGAATCATTCCTTGCAGATTCTGTAGCTGTATGATGGCAAAGTGCCTTTCCGTAACTTCTTGCATAGGACCTGTTCAACAAATGCTGTGCCATATTAAAACATAAAAATCTCCAACTGATTTAGTAAAAACTGTCACTAGAACTTTGGCTGCTCAGCCTGAGCTTGTTGCTGCTAAAGATGCTTTCTTGCTTCTTTCTGCAGGGAGCTAAGTACTTAAATTGCATTGCACTCAGAAGTTTCAATAATTCAGCTTGTATATTCCAGCTTTGCAGGAGATCTAAACTGATGCTGGGAAATCTCACTTAGAACATCTTGTGTTCAGAAGAAATTATATACTCCTTTAAGAGAGATAGATTAAAAAAATAATAAATCCATTAGCAAGCTGCTGTTTTAGACTTTTCTTATTTCTAATATTGTTTGATGGTTAAGGGGTTAAAAACAACTCATTGCAAGGGATTTGTTATCCAACTTGAAATATAGGTCTTAAGAGGGTTTACAGAATCACAATGGGGCTTTTCTGGGTGTTTTTTGGTTTGGTTTTGGGCGGTTTTGGTTGGTTGGTTGGCTTTTTTCAGTTTGTGGTTTTGTTTGTTGTCTTTTGCTTTTTTATCTTCTTGACTGCATGGCAATATATAATTTAGTATTAAAAATAAAAGGACAGTTGACTGCCTTAATGCCAATATGAAGGAAGATGTTTACCAAYATTTGAGTTAAGGATTTAAAATCACTGCTGTCCAGATTTTGAAATGGCCAGCAGGATGCTGTGCATCCGGCTCACCAGRACCTCCTACAATCTGGCCAAAGATGCTTGCTGGTCTGGTAGCTAACTTTGAATAGCTGCTTACTCTGAGTCTCTGTCCTAAAGAACCATGAACTGTGATAGCAGTTGTGATGAAACAACACAAATYACATGTGTCTGTGTTTTACATTCTTGCCTAACAAATGAGTTTATTGTAACTGGACTCATCAAGATGGACTGAGGCTGCAGCAGATGAAGATTTCCTTAAGTGAAATAATCCAAATCAAGGCTTGATCGGGGGGGAAATTTGCCTGCCTTACTTTATACACTTCCCTCACCCTGCCACAAAAAGCAGGGAATAGAGAAAAATAAAACTGTTTCTATTGTAGTTTTCAATTACCCATGGTAATTTTGAAAACCTTTACCTCTGATTATTATTTAAGATTGTATCCAAATATGTAATTCTTAACAGCTAAACAGAAGGTTATTTATGGGTGACTTGTGACTGTGTCCAACACATGATGTCTTAAATCTGGATTACAGCAAACCACTGAAAAGGAATGCTCTTCTAAAGAGCTGGCTTGTGGTTTGGTTTTTTGTGACAGAGTGAAAGCTAAGAGAGTTTTAGTCTCATTCAAATCCACAGACACAAAGATAATGTGTTGTTCTTTTATATTGGCTGGGGAAGGAACAAAAGAAGAATCTTGGGACTTCAGTCCTGCAGTACTCCAAATGAGGATTCCTAAGCTGTTATGCACTGAACTTGCTCTTGTAAACAGCTCTGCTTTAGGAACTATTTGTTCTTTACATGAGTCACAGTTACAACAACTTTTTCACTAGGCAGTTAATGGTTYTCTTAATTCAATACATAATGTCTTTCCTATATTCAAAAGGTACTGTTAAACAAAATTGGTTTATTTTTAACCTTGCAAGTGCTTCACAGTATTTCCCCATTCAGGGAAAAAGTGGRATTTTCTGAAAAGTGGACTTTGGAGCACTTACAGTAAGGCAGTTTTGGGCAGTTACTGGCATTCTTCAGTACACACTGCTTTTTGTTTGTTCTCTTGGTAATAAATAACTAAGGGAACAAATAAATAAATTACAAATTCAGTCACAATAATTCCATTCTGCTCACCTACAAAATGAGATCCATGCATGTTATTCTGCAGCTTATAGCCATAGTATGCAATGTAGAGACAGTTGCCTCAATTTGGCAGGAAAGCAGAAGGTAAGTGTTCCTTTTCTTCTGCAGCTGTCTCCACTTTTTTGTTTCTCTGACATAAACATCCAGTGTGGATATTTTTAATATGGTACCTTGCTCAGATATCCTATGAAAAAAGCTCTGCTTCTTGCTGTATTTTGAGGAGTCAGATAACAATGATTTATCTCTTTATTTTGGATATATGYGACACAATAAAGGTGCCTGTTGAAGCAGTTGAAGGCATATTTTTGCAGGCAAGTAAAGCTCAGGTACCTTTTTTCTGTTGCATGCTGTGTGAAAATACCTAATCTCAATCTATTTCTTAGTGAAGCTGAACAATTTTGTGCTGACAGTGCTTCTCTTGATATTTAAAGTCTCCWAGACTGCCTATTTCTAATCCCTGGAAGTACAGCCTTTGTGGTTTCACTGCAAGTATCACTAGGAGGAGAACTGTTGCCCCAAGCCCACAGCTGGGTAATAATTAGCATTGACTCCATGATTGCAGAAGGCTGATCAATTGCTTTATTCTACTATATTATATTATACCTGTTAAGAAGCTTGTGTCCCTTACAGACAGTCCAATACAGCTTTGACCTAATTGRTCAATCCCTCAAAACACCATCCAGTGTCCAGTTAACAAATCACCCTTTGATAAACAAATCTCCATAACACATTCCACATATGCACAACAACAGGTGCAGCAAGTGGAGACAAGAATTGTTACTCATTCTTTCCTCTGATCTTCTCAGAGCCTGCCCCAGGAAAACGCTTGGGCAAGTAGTCTGTTCCCCTCTGCGGCCAGAGAGCTGCTGCCAGAGAGAAGGAAGGCTTGGTCCCTACCAAATAGTCATGTGAAAAAAACTGAAGAGCTGCTCCACCAGAAATTTGTCATTCGCAAGAATGGTCAAAACTAAGTGATGAAAAAATGTGAGCCTTATAATTGATACATGTTGAAGCAAGCCCAGAGGAAGCCACMATGTTAATTAGTAGACTGAAGCACCTCCCCTACAGCAACAACTGAGAAAGTTGGGGCTGTTCAGCCTGGAGAAGAGAAGGTTGTGTGGAGACCTTATATTCCTCAGACCTTCCAGTATCTGAAGGTGCCTACAGGGTACCTGGAGTGATGGGAACTACAGTGATGGGATGAGGGGTAATGGGTGCACTCTAAATGAGGGGCAATTATAGTTAGATATTAGGAAGGAGTTCTTTACTGTAGGCATGGTGAGAYACTGGAACAGGTTGCCCAGGGCAGTGTTCAAATCCAGGCTGGGTGAGACTTTGAGCAACCTGGTCTAGTAGGAGGTGTCCCCGCACACAGCAGGAAGGTGRGGACAAGATGATCTTGAGGGTCACCACTGCTCTGGATGCAGCCCAGGACAAGTTTGGCTGTATCCACAACTCCTCTGGGGAAGCTGTGCTAATGCCTCACTACCCTCACAACAGAAAACTTCCTCTTAATATCTAATCTAAACCTACTCTCTTTTAATCTGTTTCTCCTTATCCAGTTACTCCATGTTCTTGTAAAAAGGCCCTCTTCATCTTTCTTGTATGCTCCCTTCAGATGTGGGACRGCTGCAGTGAGGTCACTCGTATGCTGCCTCTTTTCCATGTTGAACAATCCCAATTCTCTCACCCCTTCCTCACAGGAGAGGTGCTCCAYGCCCTGATCATCTCAGTGGCTTCCCCTGGACTCTCTGACAGGTCCATGTCTTTCCTGTTCAGAGGACTCCAGCTCTGGATGCAGTGCTCCAGGTGGGTCTCAGCAGAGCAGAGCAGAGGGGCAGAATCCCCTCCCTGCCCTGCTGCCCACGGGGCTCTGGATGCAGCCCAGGACAYGTTTGGCTCTCTGGGCTGTGAGTGCCATGGCTGGGCCATGTGCAGCYTCTCACCCACAGCACCCCCRAGCCCTTCTGGGCAGGGCTSCTCTGGGGCTGTTCATGCCCAGCCTGTGCTGATATCAGGGGTTGTTCCTACCCAGCTGCAGCACCAGCACTTGGTCTTGTTAAATCTCATCAGATTCCCAAGGGGCACTTCTCAAGCTTCTCCAGGTGCCTCTGGATGGTGTCTCATCCTTTAGAAGTGTCACCAGCACCATTCAGCTTGGTGATTTGCTGAGGATGCACTCGATTCCTTTGTCTGTGTCATTATTGAAGATATCAAATAACACTCACCATATGGATCCCAAGGGACACCACTTGTCACAGATGTCCCTGGGACTCCAAGCTATTGACCACTAACCTCTGGATATTACCCTAAAACCACTTTCTCATCCATCTATCAGTATGGAATTGGATCCATCTCTCTCCAATTTGGAGAGAAGGATGTTGTGAGGGACCATGTCAAAGGCTGTACAGAAGTCCACATAAATGACATCTGCAGCCCTTCTCTTGTCCACTGATGGAGGCATTCCACCATAGAAGGCCAGCATTTGCTCCTTATGTTTTGATGGTTATTTTTATTTTATATTCAGATTCAATTAAAGCACAGGTTTAGCATGCTGAGTTAGAAATGGTCCAGATAGAAGATTTGATTATTAGAGAGAATCCATAGCAGGCAACATTGGCCAGCAGCTTGGCTCCCCAGCATACCCARGGCTATGCAGTTTGAAGATGGTGCTGGCAATTACTGTTGCCAAAGTTATGCTCTCATGGGATGCTATCATGTCTTCAAATTCACGAGAGATGTGCCTTATTTCTTAGTGAGYGATAATTATCAAATCAAGACTATTTTGAGTCATTCCTTTTGTAACTGATGAAGTCAGCAGTGAAGTCTCTTCTGAAGCATGACTCAATAACAAATCATGAGAGCAGTGTGGCCTGCGGGTGTTTAGAGTGTACTGTGCAATCCAAGACAAGGTGCAAACTGTTCTGTGTACTGATTGTGAAATAGCTTTTGCTTTCCAAAGAGTACTCTTCTGTCCCTCAAACCTCTCAATAAAGAATAGCAGAATAGGTATTTCGATTTCCATGCCCACCCCTGAAGTTTGTGCTCTTAACTGTAAGCTTCAGTGATGTTCTTCAGTAGCTGAAATGTTTTTACCTCCTCTCCTATTTAAATTGTGTGACTTAGCATCTGTTTCAATGTGGTTTTCCAGTAACACCTTTTCTTCAAATTTAATGTGGAGGTGACAAGTTYGCAAATTTTTGCAGTATCTTGATTCTTTTAAACAATGTTGTTGAATATATGTCCCTTTGATTTCCCAGATAATAGTGGATGCATTAGTGATGTTTCAGAGTTTATGAATCATTTGCAATGAGAATTTTCTGGTATTTTTTATTTTTGTTTATCTAACCTCAAGTAAATTCAAAACCCTAAAGCTAAATCTGCCGCAAATCATGTGAACCTCATACACTCTGCTGGAGAAGGCCCATAGGTGTGTGCACAATATTCAATGAATATTTTTGTTAAAGTTGCTAAATTGTGATTATTATTAATTGCTAATTTGGATTATAAAATTATAGTATCACTTATGTTGGGAAAGGATCTTTAATTATGTGAAAAAATACTGCTACGTGATAGTCAGTCAGAGACTACCATCAGTTCTAGTTTGCAGACAGCTGATGGCAAGGCTTCCGTTTGCATTGGAGACTTCAACTCAGTCTTTTCTGCCCATGATTTTTACTGTAGACTCTAAATAATGCCTAACAACAACCTCTGGGAAAATCTTTAGGATGTGAAGTAGCTAGACTTTGATTGGTTTTTTAGGCACACGGCTGCTTTCCATGATTAATCYTTATTGCCTGTAAGGGTTTTTTGGCTCTATTTTTTCAGCAATAATGTAACAGTTCAGAAATATATTTCAATGTAAATTTGTCTAACATCAGAATACTTGGTAATTGCTAGGAATAAGATAACTATCTGCTTCCAGACACCCCATCAGATGTGTCAATGAATCCTATAGGTCTAGCATCTAAGGTTTCTCACTCCTACTGGCTTTAAGGACAACCTGTCAGTCTTCAACCCAAGATGCCAGAATAGATATTGTTACTCAGAGGTTTTCAGTCCTCCATCAGTAAGATGGAAAGGCATCCTGGAGATATCTCATGCTGAGTGGTGGGAAATACATGGAAAATTGTACCGGAACTTTTTAAGAAGTACTTGCTTAGTATGGGATAAATGTAAGATGACCTATTTAYTGATGGAAGAGTTGGTTTTGAAGAGGCTAGGAGCTACATCAAATTACAAATACAACACAGCTTTCCAGAATTTCACAGAATGGCTGAATACATTGTAAAGTCTATGTTGAAAGGAACTTTTGGAGATCTCCTGTTCAAAACAGGGCTTTAGATTAGCTTATCCAGGAGTCCTGACAATAGTGTTGCATATTTCCAAGGAAGGACACTCTWCCATTTCCCTGGGTAACCTATTTATATGTTTAATAGCTGTCATGGCAAAATTTTCGGCAAGTCTGGGATCCCTGAGCTGGTTAAGGCTTGATAGCTGAAAAGAGGTAGATTCATTTTCTCAATAACAACTTGGTAAATATGTAAACTTAACATAGAATAAATGGCACCAGAAAGTTGGATGGACGAACTGCTATGTCTGTGTTGTCCAAACTGCAGATTTCTTAATGTTATGGAATCAGGTTACATTTGTTTGGACTCCTGYGATATTTGTATGATGTAAGGAGGTCAAAGAGCAGAGGGCAAAGCCCTGACTGCAGTGAAAACCCATTGGTAGCTCACACTGCAGGAGCTGCAGATCTGCCAACTAGCCGAGCTTAGCAAGGAAGGTCCCATCGTAGAGCAGAGGCAAGAGCCTTAACTTAGAGAGATGCAGAGAGAGTTGCTTCACAGAGAATGAATAATCATCATGTAGAGCCAAATTGGAATAAGTTACTGAGAGTAAAAAAGGCAATTCATACTTCAATGCTCCTTTATTTCTTTGCTATTTACCATTGAAGATAAGATCACCAGTAAATGAATAGCCTTGGCTTTTAAACTTGATATAAATCAAGTTTATGCTATAATGCATCAGTTTTTAATATCTACCAGTGGGTGCTTTAAAGAAACTTGATTTCTATTAAGTAAAGGCCTTACATGTACTGAGAACTGGAAGTTTGATTATATTTAAAACTGAGCACCAAAATTACAAGTCACTCTCAAAAAAATAGGCCTAACTGCAGCAGTATTCAACTTGGCAAGCTGAACAATTGTAAGGAAACTAAACATGTCTGTGTTTTCTAGCAATGTGAGTTATCCCATTACCAAGTAATACCTTTGTTTATGAGATTTCTTTCAATTCTGGAAGCAATTTATGCTTTTATGCAGCGTTAAGAACAACACCATCAAAGTCAATTAGCTAAAATCACTAACACGTATTGAAGTGCTACATCCATTTGAAATGTGCTGCTGTGTGTTAGTCTTTAGCTTCACATATTGGGGAGCACAACCACTCTCTGAATAGGAAAGTCCAGATGTTTTCTGTGTATTATTGCTTCTTTCTCTTCAATAACATGACCCACCAGAAGAGCATTCGTATGCACAAAGACCTAAAAAAGGGGGAAAGACCTGACTTATTAAGTCTTCAAAGTTGTTTTTAATGTAATTTTAAACCACCAAAGAATTTAAGATTAGGCAGCTGTTGATATATCTAAGTAGTGCTATGAAAGTGAAACAGAAATCAGCTTGAAGGTGCTTCCAAAATATTGATCTATGGTTTAAATACAGACTTACATGTGATTTTAGTATACTGCCCAGGACTGTACTGGAATGCTTTGTTTGACAGCTCTTCAGAAAAAGCYTTCCACAGGGGAACAAGGGAACTGAATGCTCCATCCCCAATAGATTGCAAACTGAGCAGCTGGAGCGCGTGGGGGCCCTGCGACCCATGCACCAATCAAAGGGTAAGCTGAACTTGGAAGTCTTTGTTCCAAAGTCACAACCAAAGGGATATCTGTCTGCCTTTTGGTTATCAGAAAGTGTCAGATTTCAGCTCTTAATACTGTATGTTCATGATTTGATGAAATCCATAATTATGTCAGATTTTGAAGCCATAGAGTAAGAGAATACTACAACCAGTTGTGAAATRCTGCTCAAGTGTTCTCACTCAAAAAGGTTTTTTCATAGAAAGTATATATGGAAAAACTTTCATAGAAAGTATCTATGCTTAAAACTTTATTTTTCAATACATTCTTCCCTTTTTAAATTAAAAAAACCAAAACAAACAAACAAATAAAACAAACAAAAAAACCAACAATCAAAAAAAAACCAAAAAAAAAAACCCACCACAATTTCTTTTCCATAGCAAATTTTTATTTCCTTAGGGGAGTTCTTTCAGGGCTTYAAAAATAAAAAAATTGAAAACATATATGAAAACATAAATTATTCATTTCCATACTAGACAGAGATAAACAAAATAATGAAGTAAACAAAATAGTGAAAATTAGCATCTTTACATACTATCTAAGTMTTATTAATCATAATT
Organism: Cardinalis cardinalis; assembly: GCA_014549065.1. Taxonomy (NCBI): domain Eukaryota; kingdom Metazoa; phylum Chordata; class Aves; order Passeriformes; family Cardinalidae; genus Cardinalis; species Cardinalis cardinalis. The sequence goes on from JACDOX010000132.1 coordinate 947,212, forward strand.
ATTATTTCAATGTTATTTTATTCATTAATTTTGCCTGTGGATTTTCAACAAAAAATTCACCAAAGATGTATAGTTTTGAAAAGCTCTAAGTTCAGCTGGAAACCCATAAGTTCTGGTAGAGTTCTCTTTTCTCCCTGAGCAACATTAACGGTGTTATTTCTCTTTCAAGTTTCGTTCCAGACGTATTGAAAGATTTGGGCAGTTTGGTGGAAAAGCATGCCTGGAGGCCCTAGGAGACACACAAACCTGTAAAACCAACAAAGCCTGTCCTGAAGACCCAGAACCAGACTGTGGTGCTGACTTTCAGTGCAGTTCAGGTAGGGTTTGTTTTCATGCCGTAGCAAGTAAAGCAGTAACTCARAAACCACATTTTAGTTCTGTGAATAAGTTACATCAGCCTCATGCTAGCACTTAAAAACAGTCCATGGGCAGGTGTGCTCAAAACCACAATGCCAAAACACAGCAGCAAAACCACTTAATACGGGGTACATTCCTCTCATCTTCCATTTTAATTTGCACCTAATTTAAATTCTTCTGTAGCTTCTACTCCATGGTTAGAAGCACCATACTGACCACATCCTTTCTTCTAGCTTAACTGCCCAACTTGCTACAGGATCACTAGGTTTTACAAAAAATCACCAGGAAAATAAAAAAACTATGACYGAAGGAATATTAACAGAATGGATAAGGAAGTTTACCAATCTAGYTGACATGATACCTGCTACTTGGAGCATCTATCTAGATCCAGTTGGAGTATGCATCTAGATCCAAAATAAGATATAAATTTGTAAAGTGATACAAGGCATACAAATGTAGTACTCAAGATTCATCAGAAATCAAAATAAAGTAGGAAAAGTTAATAGTAGTAAAAACTAGTCAAAACAAAACCAGAATTATGGTAAATAAAGTTAAAGTTCYAAGCCAATTTTTGTACTGCTTTTAACTCAAACACTGAAAAATTGCAATTAAAGCARTTTAAAATTAGAAAGTAAACCTTTAACTACTAGTTCAGAAAGATTGTGTGGCATTTAGAGGTGAGGTTGATGATATCAAAATGTTTATTTATTATGCTACAGCTAATTTACTAAAGTCTTTAAATCCTGTAGGGAAAAAAAAAACCAAAAACAACCATTTTTGTAAAACTACATCATATGTAAACTCAGGAAAGTTACTACTTCCCTGTTGCTTTAGAGCACAAATCACTATAGTTTTGGACACTACATGTCCATATTATTCAAATAATATAGCCCAAACAGCAACAATTTAAATGATTTAGAAAGATTTTTTTGTTGATGTGGCATTGATATATCCCTGTATTCTCTTAACACAAATAACAAATCCCAACCAACCAAGCATTTGAACTTTATTATAGAACAGTCTAGATTGCAACAATTTTCTTAGATGACAGCAGTTCTCCTGCAACTTAYTTTTCTCAGTCATCCTACTAACTTACATTTAACAGTAGTATGCAGGTTTTTTCATTTGAAAGTGGGAGAGCATAGGATATTAATCCCTCAAGACAACAGTAGAACTATACATAGAGGAAGATCTTAATAAAGAGTAGCTGAGGGTGCCATTTAAAGTCCATCTTGATAAAAATGCATTCAGGCAATGCTTTATTCCTTGCTCAGGTCGATGTATAAAGCAAAGACTTGTGTGCAATGTGGATAATGACTGTGGAGACTTTTCTGATGAAGATGACTGTGAATCTGACCCACGGTCACCATGCCGAAACCATGATATTGATGTGTCTGAAGTTGGCAGGACTGCAGGACATGGGTATGTAGTAAAGGGCCTAGTGAAGAGTTTGGGATTGTCTCCAAAGCCAGCTGAAAAAACTGTGTCACACTGACATTCCCAAAAATGGAATATGAATCATGGTAGCATTAGCCTTTTCAAGAAAACTTAACTACCATTTTATTTTGTATACTTGGGAGGATAAAACATGCAGTGTAATATGCACTGCAGACAGTATAAATGGATCATAATGTTAGTAAAAAGAATCATACATACATGTCATATGAATAAACTTACATTTTATTTAAATGTAAATTTTACAGGTATATAGATTTGTTTCCAATGATATTTCACAGCAATCAATAATTGTCAATTATTTTGCTAAAATGCATGTCTAAAAGGGAGAAAATATCTCTTGACTATTTATATAATGGGACGCCTTACTGCAACAACACTATGCACAGTTTTCTTCCAGTATTTCATTGTCCACTTCCTGATCTTTGCTGTTTACAGGAGCATTCATCATTAATCTAAGTTGAAAATTAATCTTTCTGTTCTCAGATCCTGCTGGATTTCTTTCATCTCTAACAAAAAGAAAACGTGACATATTGTTTACCTACAAATAGAGTTACAAGGCAGCAATTCAAACTGAACAGAAGATAAAAGTACACTACAGCACCAGAGTGTGTTTAATGAAAATTATACATCCTTTTCATTTAATTTCTTACTGTGCAAGAGCAAAAATGCTGGTTTTTTAGCATGGGGAAGTAAACCAAGCATAAATGCAATTTTAGAAGCTATTACAATCTGTTACTAAAATCTTGCATGAAAAAGTGTTCTATAGAGATTCATTAATGACACTAATCTGGTGACTTTGATAGCTTGCTTACCACTTTCTACACTCAGAAAGGCGCACATGGATTTGCCAGATGCAAATATTGGAAATACTGAAAAGATTGAAATKTATCAAACATGCACAAAAGGGCAAATAAATTATACAGAATCCTCCAAGGAGTTATTTTTGGAAGTATTTCTTGTACATCAGTATAGAGATGCATAGAGGTATACAGCTGATGTGCCTGCCTCCCTGGTTTTGTAATGGTTTAGATTTCCTCTCTTATACTCCAGGAAATGCTGCCATTCTACTAGSTCACACCCTGCAAGACGAGACAATGCTAGGAGTAGCTGTATATTCCTTCTAAACATTTGATGGATGTTGTACACACTTGATAAAMAAGTGCCTACCAGCAAATAAAGTAATATGAGTTATTAAAAATACATATGGCTGTTTAGATGTACATTTTAAGTCTACAAGGAATGCTTTCTCACAGATGTACTTTTCAAGAACAAATGCTCTTTCTTACAAATATATTGGTAAGGAAAAATGTTTTTTACCTCCTTTTATGCCTAAGGTTTTCACCATGTTTGAGGTTTAATGTCTTTTATTTGTTTATTTCTCATATATGATCCTTCAAAAACTTTACAAAACATGTAACTATCTCCAGTATACATATGAGAAGCCACAAGAGATGAGACAAKCTGCTTGGATGGAGCAAGATCCAGTTCCACAGCTATAGTTTCTATCTCTGACAGAATACAGCTTTTCCAGTCTACAGATCACRTACAGATCATGTGCTGACGTAACTTCTCTTGTATTTCTCTTGTAGAATCAATGTTTTAGGGATGCAACCAATGGCCAGCCCATTTGACAATGACTTTTTCAATGGTCTTTGTGAGCGGGTGCGTGATGGGAACACACGGACGTACTACCGCAAGCCGTGGAATGTGGCTGTTCTCACTTATGATGTAAGTTTAAATCCTTTGCAAGATATCATGTGCTTAAYTGAATGCCAGCTCCTGGAATATTCTTGGAAGGCTCAGCATATCTCTTGAGCCAGACAGCAACTTTTTAGGCTCAAGCTTATGCTAAAGTCCAGAGGAAAAGAGGTTGTGTTATCATTTACTTTGGCAGTTAAGCTCAGTTACGCCAGACAAATTCCCACATCTTTGTGCTGCACCTTTGCACAATAAATGGAACTATCACTCTGGAATGTCTGAAATATGARCAGAAGAAATAAACAGAAGATGTACAGAAAGGATTATGATACCCAACTTTTACTAGGTAGAAGACAAAATAAGCTACATTTTCAAGGACATGTAAAAGCCTCTGATTAAAAGGCAGACATCATAATACAATACTCTGGTCCTACTTGTTTTTTTCTGACCAGTGATGATTTTCTCTGTCCCACTGGGGAAAAAAAAAATGTTAGGCTTTAAAGTCTCAGACTGTGACTTTCAGTGAGGTTTGAACACCAAAAATGTTGATCATTGTTGAAAAAATGTTAGACACTTTTCTGAAATCAGAGCACAGTTTTGCCTTCTAAATTACTGTAAGTAGGAACTTGATAAAACAAATACAATTTAAACCAGATCTTTTCTGAAATGAGTAAATCTGACCCAGAGATCTCTGGTTATGTTTGGTTATTATACATAAAAATTCTCAGTTGCTAAAATGTGATGTTCTGCTAAAGTATAATAAAATAACTGGATTAGTTATTATTTGCTGTAAGAAAAGAAGGCTGAATCATAATTCTGACTTATTTCAGAAGTCAGGAGCTTTTAGCAAATTTTAACTCTGTTTTAGGAAAGAGAGACTATTATTCTTCACATAGAGTCATGGAGTCTCCTGAGCTGGAAGAAACCCAAAAGGCTCATTGAGTCTAACCCCTGGCTTTGCACAGGACACCACAAGGGTCACWCCTGAGAGCATTTTCCAAATGCTTCTTTGAGCTCTGCCAGGSTGGTGCTGTGACCACTTCCTTGGGGAGATGTTCTAGTGCCCAACCATCCTTTGGGTGAAGAAACTTTTTTAATATCCAAGCTAAACCTCATGTCACACAACTTCAGGCCATTCCCTCAGGTCCTGTCCCTGTCACCAGGGAGCAGAGATCAGTGCCTGCCTCTCCTCTTCCCTCACAAGGAAGCTGTAGACAGTGTAAAGGGACTGTTGACACACATAAATTACTTTTACAGTGTTACATGCTGAGATTTATTAGTCACTAAATTATTGTCACTGCAGCTTTCTGTTCAMTTTGAACCACTGAACTGATCCCAATGAGATAGTTTGTGAGGAAGTGCTATTTCCATTTGTTTTGGTTTAAAAGGAAAAAGAGCTGTAAGAAAATGCATTTATATGCTCTGTAACAAGTAAAGCTTTAAAGTGCTACATAKATTTTTCAACTACTGCCTGTTGTTTTCTAAAACAACCTTTTTTCTATCTTTTCTCAGACAAAAGCAGACAAAACTTTCTCATCTGTGTACTACCATGATCGTGTGAAAATGTTACAAGAAGTTTACATAGAAAAACAGAAATATTTTAGTGTTGATGCCTCTCTGAAATACACACCTACTGATGGGAGCAACAAAAATGATTCAGGAGGAAATTTCAAATATGACTACAGAAAGAATTATACTTTTGGTTCCATCCTGCAAAGCGACACAGAAAGGGTGAGATTAATTCTTCTAAATTTTTAATGTAACTATTTTACAAATGGTACYGTTTATGCACTGTTAGAATTAGGCAATAATAATCTAAGTATTCTAGTGAGCTGCTGATTTTTAAAATTTTTTTTAATGAAATACTGGGTTAAGATTTCAGACACAGCCAAATGGCAACTCAAAGTATCTTTCCCACTGTTTATCTTCGACTAGCAAGCACTCTCACCTTCATCAGGGGCTTGGTGTTGGAAAGGATCAAGATGTCTGGTCTCATCCTGATTGAAGAGCAGCTCTGAGCTAGTGCAATGTGGGCAAATTAGATCAAGACCTATGATGAAAAATTGCCACTGAGCAGGCCTATACTACATAAACACAAAATAAATTTTAGGAATAATGACCAAAAGGTCAAATCTCAGATATGTGGGTATACGTGTACTAATAAACTAGCCAAAGCTACAGGGAACAGGCACTAGCACTGGTACAAAGATAAACCACAGTTTTACCAACTTGCTGGCACAACTTAAGTCAGTACTAGTTCTCATAAGCAATGCCCATCCTGCACTTCCCCACAGCATGTTTGAAGGGAATGTTCTTGTAGACAGTCTGGAGAAAAGCAAGCCCATTTTGGGACTGTGCATAAGCCATACCTCTACCTGCCCTTTGAAACAGTGGAAAGACCCTGCCCCATTTTATTTGATAGTAAAGACATAGCCTTAGCATTTAGTGAGGTCAAAATGAAATAGATCACAAAAAGTGATGTTAGGCACATTGTTGTTGAATCCCAGGCAGCAGCTAAGCCCCAGGCAGCTGCTTCTTCACTCCCCTACCAGCAGGTTTGAGGAGATAATGGGAAGAGTAAAAACAAGAGAACTCCTGGGTTGAGATAAAGTTTAACAGGAAAACAAAATCCACGCACACAAACAAAGCAAAACAAGGAATTCTCTCACTGCTTCCCACGGGCAGGCAGGTGTTCAGGCACCTCCAGAAAAGCAGGGCTCTATCACATGTAAATTAAACTTGAATAAACAAATGCCATCACTCCAAACATCCCCCCTTTCCTCCTTCTTTAACCTGCTTTATATGCAGAGCCCAATGTCATAAGGTATGGAAAAATCCTTTGGATCAATCTGAGTCACCTGTCYCAGCTGTGWATCCCCCAAACTCCCAAGCAGCCCCAACTTCCTTCCCAGCACAGCAGTACAAAAAGAAGAAAAGGTCTTGGCTGTGTGTAAGCAAGGTCCAGCAGTAACAAAAACATCTCTGCATTATCAAGCCTGTGTCCAGCAAAAAACCCAAACACAGTCCCATGCTAGCCACTGTGAAGAAAATTAACTTTTTCCTCAGCCAAAATGAACAGAACACAACATTATGGCCTAATCCAGCAGCTGTGTGCCAATGGAACTAACTGATTACATCATATACAATTTTCCACACTTTGTGCCAAGGTCTGTGACTACAATATGCCACCATATACAATGCATATCAACTCCACAGAGCTGAAGTGCACCATGTGCATGGAATACTAGATTTGCCTCAACTAATTAATGATTTCAAGTTTGTCGGTCTTGTTGCCTAGGACCCATTCAGAGCTCTGGAGGTTGAATAGATATAAGGAAAAGCTAAACTAAGTTTTATCACCGATTAATTGAAATAGTGCTGAAGAAAAAGATCTGCACAATAAAGATAAGCTGAACCCAACATTGCCTTTGTACTGGTATGAGTTTTCCTGGGATGGAAACAAACCATTTAAACCTCAAACGATGAATCTTCAAAGACATAAAATATCAAGCTCTATAGCTCAGGGGGTTTTAATGTCTGCTTATAGTCTAGTGGTTTGTGATAGGAGCTTTGGACTCAAATTTTTGCTGAGAGATCAGTTCAGAGAATGAGTCACAACCTGTCACAAGAAGACCTTTCTATCACTGCAAAGTCACAGGACTCCAGGGCAGTGAAGTGAAAGTCCCTGCATGAGAACCCTCCAGAGCCCACCCGAAAGTTTAAGTCATAATCCTGGAGGTGTCTGGAGGCACTTGGCAAGAAACTGTGTATGCTGGTTGGCAGGAATACAGCACCTACAAAAATTTCCTCACAGTGATTTAGATACCTGAAGATTTCTGCCAGTCTTAAGCAGCATCTGAGTCAGCAGTTTAAGATCCTTTTAATGGTGCTGGATAACATAATGGTCAGGAGTAAGGTCCCTTTTACATACCTCCTATTGGGCACTACTATTAAGGGAGCCACATAAATACTGCAAATAATAATGGGGTTTAGAAGGCCTGTGTTCCCTTAGAGTCTTAAGTACAACTATTTCACAAGATTATATTTCACAAGTTATGGGCAGTAGCTAGGTCCTAACTTAGAATCTGATATGAAATCACCTGGAGTGAAATTTATTAAAATATCAGTTGTTATATCTAGACTTACAATGTATGTATGGCTCAAATACATAATATGGAGGTTTTTTTCCTCATTAATTTTCCTTTTATGATGTTGGTTTGGAGTTTTTTGTTTTTAATTGGAACTGTGCTCTTCTTTCTAACAGTGAGAAGGGTTTTGTTTTTAATTGGACCTGTGCCCTTCCTTCTGACAATCTGAGAATAACAGGGAAGTGGTCCAAAAAGAGAGAGAACTTAGGTCTGCTCTGACTATAAACAAAGAGGAAACTCCATCTGACCTGAGTGGGCAGCTTCTGCTACTTAGCAAGCCATGTAGAACTACTTTTCAATGTTACAAAAGTCAGAAAACCACTTTTCAGTAGGTATTGTGCTTCAAGACACCTGTTGTCAAATAGATCACAAAGGCCTTGCTGAAATAAGGGAAGAGTTCTAAATTGGAAGAACTAAAATAACTCTCTTGCTGGTTCCTCAGTTTAGATCAGAGAGCTTTCTAATTGTTATAAAACAAATTTGTCCTGTTTCCATAATGCTAGATTGAATGCCACGTTGAAAAGTTCTGCAGCTTCTTTACAAGTAAAACAGAATAGATTTTTGTGCTGTGCTGCATACCAGAATGGCACTCTCTTCTCTTTTTTTCTCCCTACATTCAGAACCAAACCTTTCTGCATGTAAAAGGACAGATTCAGCTGGGAAGATTCCAAATTCGGAGTCGTGATGTTCGTCTCACAGATAGTTTCCTTGATGATTTAAAATTTCTGCCTGCTGAATATGACAAGGGGGAGTATTTCAAATTCCTAGAAGACTATGGAACTCACTATGCAGTCTCTGGAAGTGTAGGAGGAAAATATGAACTTGTTTACGTGCTGGATAATTATGCTATGTCTCGACTAGGTATGCTTTCTGTTGGCCTTGCTATGACCAAGTTCCCAGACTTTCAAAGAGACATGTGATGGTAGATCTGTGCATGTGGAAAATACTGAGAAAGCGCAGTTCAGTGCATGCTGCTTGTGGCACACCAGTGACATTACAGAATTACATGAGATTACAGAGAAAAGAGTCAACTTCATAGCTTACAAGACTATTTGAAATCTCTGTTTTAAGTCTGTGACTGAGGGGGCCAAAGAAACCTTAAACAAACCTCATGAACACACTAGCAATAATTGCAGCATTCACAAGAGATCTTGTCCAAAGACAAGAAAACCTGCCTAAACCCTAAATCCTGTTTGGTAACTATTTGTGGTACAATCACTCTACTAGTATGGTGGTGACAAAAAGCAAGGAATAAACTGAAGCGCTTTCTAGAAACCACATGGAGCATGTGAGTGTGTTTAAATTGATTTCATAGCTCTCAACATTCTCACTGGAATATTCCATGCCCTCATTAAGGAAAGCAGAAATTTAATCTTCCTTCATGTGCAGTTCAGATATATGTGGGTTTGTGCTGGATTAAAGTGTTCACATGGGAATAAAGTGAGAAAAGACAATTCTCACATTGATTTTGGAGATCAGAAAATCAGTACCTGACGCTTGCACCACCAATATCAATATTAYTATCAAATATTCAGGCTATGAAAAGGGAGGTGGGACAAATATGTCACTTTCATTTCCCACTATTAGTCTGTCCATCACCTTGAGATTGTAGTCCTGGATCTTTTAAGTCCCAGTTTTAAGCAAAATTCTTTCTGAACACAGTGCTGAAGTGGCAGATGATATTGGGTTTGGGTTCAATAAGGAGAAAGGAGATGTTGGAAACAGTAGTGGGTAGAGGTAGATTAGAATTAATGGAAAAAGCATACTTCTAAGAGATCAGTGGCCTTGATTAATTTTATGGGGAAGAGGAGTGAAGAAACATAATTGAGATTAGAAGAGAGAGACTGAGAGAATTCAGTAATTTAGTATATAAAATAAGTCAATATTGAGCAACTGCAAAASACAAAATTTCAATATAATAAAAGGAAAAAAATGGTTCCTAAAGGAACCATTTTCATGAACCATTTTCTTGAACCTGTTTTCAACTAGATAAAGAAAAGCAGAAATCCATTATTGGTATTTTCCTAGTCACTACAGATCTCACCTGCCTCTGTTCAGGCATTTCAATTACAGTCATCTTCATATTCATTAGATAGACAAAGAAAAAGATAAATGGCAAGAAGAAGGCCACAAACATTTCCAATAGGCCTGAAATGTATTCTGTAAGAATAATAATATCTTATTATTTATGTTTATTCAATCCATCTAATTACCTATTTCTACTTCCAGGAATCACTGTAGAAGATGTAAAAAAGTGCCTTGGCTATCACTTAGATGCCAATATTGGATATGAAAACATACAAGCCAATTTTAATGTTGATGGTGGTAAATGTGAAAATATTTATAGGAAGGACAAATGTAAGTATATTTTTGATTTACACTGTATCTTTTGCTTAAGAAAAGATAATACCAGCAGCTTCCCCTGAATAATCAATATAGTTATTGCTGTCAGGGGAAAGACAAATCCAGTAGAGCACTACAGGTGAGATTCACATCCTTCCATGCTCCCAAGTCAAGACAGCCTGAGAATGCGCTCCCAGCCTGCACACACATGAACACCAGCATGATGCATACCTACACACSCAGATCACTGGCCACAAATAAATACAGACAAAATACAGACACTGCTCAGGCAAACACAAATGGCACAAATGGTTTCATCTTTTTCTCCTCTCCATTTAATCAAGAAGTCTTTCAGTGGGCAATATCACAGAGTCACAGGAAAGTTGAGGGTTGGGAGGGTCCTCTGGAGGCCACCTTGTCTGAGGCAACACATGCCTACAGTCCCCCCACAATATTTATAAATAATCAGTGCAGATAACTCCAGCAGTTAACCTTAAATATCCAGTTGAACCAGCAACTGCATCATTAGCCTCTCCTGTTAGCAACAGAGATATACAACACCAGGCCCATTGCTCCACTCCCATTGCTGGTGCAGACTCTCTGATGCACATCAAGACACACACACTGTGGATGTCTCCAGGGACTGGCCTTAGGTGCTCAGTTGATCCAGCAACTGGCCCTTAGATCCTCTTACCTCCAGTTGCCTTAGACAGAAGCGCAATCATATGAGAAAACATCTCAGCCAAACCCAGAACTGTGAGGTCTCTCCAGTATTTGGCCTAGAAATCCAGTATCCAGCTCCTCCATTTGTCTCACTCTGGAGACATAAAAGCATAGAATGGTTTGGGTTGGAAGGGACCTTAGAGATCATCTAGTTCCAGCACATCATTTTGGAAAGGGGTTCAACACACTAGATCAGGCTGTCCAGAGACCCATCCAACCTAGCCTTGAACATTTACAGGGTTAAGGGTTATCTGGGTAATCTGTCCCACTGCTTCACTGCTCCCTGAGTAAAGAAATTCCTTCTATTATCTAATCAAAATCTCCTCTCTTTTAGTTTATAATCACTCTTCCTTCTTCTGTCAGCATCTAACCAAGTGAAAATACTGCCCTCCTCTCTCTTTATAAGTCCCCTTCAAGTACTTGAAGACTGCAATGAGGTCTCCCCAGAGCCTTCTCTTTTCCAGGCAGAACAAACCCATCTCTCTCAGCTTGTCCCTCACAGGAAAGGTCTTCCAGCACTCTGTCCATTTCTGCGGCCTCCTCTGGACTTTCTCCACAGGGTCCACATCTTCCTCATGTTAGAGACCCCTGAGCTGAACGCAGGTGGGATCTCATGAAAGCAGAGCAGAGGGGCAGAATYCCCTCCCTGCCCYGCTGCCCACGGGGCTCTGGATGCAGCCCAGGACATGTTTGGCCCTCTGGGCTGTGAGTGCCATGCCTGGKCCATGTGCAGCCTCGCACCCACAGCACCCCCAAGCCCTTCTAGGCAGAGCTGCTCTCCACAGGTTCTTCTTCCAGTCTGTGCTCAGGCCTGCTATTGCTTGACTTGGACCTGCTGAACTTCCTGAGGTTTTTGTAGGCTCACCTCTCAAGTTTGTCTGGGTGTCCCAGGATGGAATCCAATCCTTCTGTTGTGTTAATGGCTCAGCTTTGTGTCATCTGGAAACTTTCTGAGGGTGCACCTGACCCCACTCTATCATTGATGAAGACATTGATGAGAATCAGTCCCAAATAGAGCCCTCAGGGACACCACCCATCACCAGCCTCCACCTGGACATAGAGCCATTGACCACAACCCTCTGACTGTGCCCATCCAGCTAGTTTCTTCCAACCCATAAGTCCACCCTTCAGGTCCATATGTCTCCARTTGGGAGATAAGGCAGTCATGTGGAAGTGTATCAAAGGTCTTACAGAAGGCCAGGTAGATGACATCTGCTGGTCGTCCCTTGCTGACTGCTGCTGCACCTGCATCACGGAAAGCCACCAGATCTAGGCCACAGCAATACTCTATATTCACCTGCTAGTCTGGCTTGACACCTGCTAGTCATCATACCCTGGCATATGTATTGTCACTTGCTCCAGGGGCTGCCACCACAAACACCAGGTGCCTATCAACCCTTGTCCAGCTCTAGCTGCTGGCACACAGGGCTCTATTCACATGCATGCACACAGAATAGAGTCCCTTCACCCTAGGAAAGAGTTAGAATGGAATTTAATGGTAGGCGAGGACAGACTGCAAAGATGAAGGACAATACACAGCACAGTACCTCACAGATCAGTCATTTGTCTATATGCAATCAGTCTCCTTTTCTTKGCCTTTATCCCTTTATTTTCTCAGGTTTGCTCCTCCCAAAGCCACCCTGAACCCCCCTTATCTTTTCAACGGCACTCCTGTAAATATATGCGAAGAATTTAAGTTCATGCAATCACAAAATGCTATTCTTTGCATYCAGAGAGCCCTTCCATCGACTCTTCTTGCTGCTGATTCATCCTCAGCCCCATCCTACAGGGCTAATGGCTCTGCTGGAACAGGCCTGGGAGGAGTCGAAGCAGRAGCTCCCTTTCTCTGGTTACCTCGTTTGTGTTCCCCTGCCTGTCATTGTTGCCCTCAGCTCCTCATAAATGTCTGGAGATGGGCTTTATTTCATATGGAATAAAAAAGGGAAGGATATTTACTACGAAGTGCATAAGAGGGAACTATTTTCAGTGTTCTATTCTTGTATTTTAATTATGAAGTAAAAGCTCCTACTATTCTAATTCCTGCCCTATTTTGGTTTAGCTCAGGGGATACACTACTCATTATCATCCACTTGTCATCAAAGGACCGTGATCTCCATAATGTGTCTCAGTTTGTCCTATCCTGTCTTTTCCTTACAGATCTAGGGTTTTCTAATTTAATTGCAAAATTAAAGATTTCCTCYCACATAAGAGGTATAAGCAAAGAGATATTGAATTTTGCTACAACCAAGAGTTCTCTAATCATTTTACAAAGAGGGACTGGCTGCACTAGGAGGACAGTTGTTCTTCCAGATGCATGGACATTAAACAACCTTCTTCACCCTCTTTTTTTTTTTTTCTGCAGCAAAAATAAATGATAATGCTGTCATTGATGATGTCCTTTGCTTAGTTGAGGGAGGGAAGATTGACTTTTCAGTTAAAATCAAAGAAATGCTACTACGAGGAGCCAAAGCAGTTGATGTAGAGGATTACATAGAGTGGGCTAAATCTTTGGTTGATGCTCCAGTAGTGATACAGCAACGGGTAAGTACAGCTTCTTCAAAGCTGTGGCTTTTTACAGTTTGAAAGCTTTTGTYCTATGATGGAGGGGAGATTCCAAGTTTATAATGAACTTTCACACATGACCTTTATCTTAASTGTTTCGTCAGATTTTTATTCTAGTGATGGTTATATCAAAAGGATTCAGAACTTTGGAAGAGTGTTTTATGCATGGGCTTTTTTCCTTCGACAGCCTTCTCCAATACATACACTTGTTCCCGTTAAGATGAGAGATGCATATTTAAAGAAACAAAATTTGGAAAGGGCAATTGAAGACTACATTACTGAATACAGTGTATGCAAATGTGAACCCTGCAAAAATGGAGGCACCCTTGTGCTGGTAGATGGAGTCTGTACATGCCTGTGCTCAAGTTACTTTAAGGGAATTGCTTGTCAAATTCCCAAATCTACATTAGTGAAAGGTGAGTAAATATTCAAATTAAACTAAAATGAACATATCTCTTGTAACAATATGCTGACAAAATAAGCCTTCATAAGAATATAGCACTCCTTTATACCTACTGCTGTCAAATACATGTGAAAGGTAAAGTAAGTTGCTGGGTTCTTTCCATAAAGAGGGTACTCTAATTTGAAGTTCATTGTCCCACATACATTACTGTGTCTTGGAGGCACAAAATTCATTTAAGTACAGAGGAGTATTGAAGCCTGGTGCAATACTGGTAAACCAATTTCAGGCAAAAGCAATCTCACCATGTCTTAAATTATTTTGTCTTCAGTTTTCCGCAAAAGCTCGGTGTCTGCTAGCACATGATCATGTTTCACAATTACTGTGCTAGTTTAATATTAGGCTGGGGGGAAAGGAAAAGAATGCAGTTCTGACAACATAAAAAATTTACTGTGCAGTAAATTCATTCTCTGGGGCCAGGTTTTTAACACAAAGGTGCCCAAACTGGACCTTAGAGCTTGTTTCCTAGCATGACAAAAATGCTGAAAGCCCAGAGTTCTTAAGCATTGCCCCTGACAAACACATATTTAAAYGCCAAATCTTTGTGATGGGCTGTGCTCAGGAGGCTGAAATGATCTGCAGAATCACCATAACTGAGTTGAATCATGGTCTACTTTGAAAGAGGTAGATGRCCTAATCCTGTATGATGTCTTCATCCCAGTTGTGACTGATGGAGGCTGGAGCTGTTGGAGTGCCTGGTCCACCTGCATCAATGGAGAGAGCACTCGAACTCGCCAGTGTAATAATCCTGCACCAGGACCTGATGGCAGACCATGCCAGGGAGAAAGCATTGAAAAACGGCCCTGTGAAGAGGGGAAATAGTTATGCTCCTCAAAACCAGGTAAGCAACCTCTTTAAATATGTTACTGCAGTTTAGAATAAATGCTCAGCAACTGTTTGAAGCATTTCAGAAATGCAGTTGACTAAGTGATGGGTAAGTTCACTTACATATTTCACTTAAATCTGTGATTTGAAACTACCTTTAATCAACCACTGTGTATTGAATTTATGAATGGTTAGATTTGTATTTGAATGTTTTGACAAGTAATGTTATATTACAGAACTCAGGATTAGAATAGAATTCTGGATAAGAATAGACTAAAAATAGAGTTCTCAAAAAAAACAGATTTCATCTCCAGTCAGACTACCCATCAAAAGCTTATGTCTTAAGGAGAGGGAAGAGACTTTCCAGGAAAGAAAATATTAAGACAGTTTAGGAGACTGAAGTCTCTTACTTGATAAATAGAATGCTGAAATCGAACAAAGCTAGTGTTAAAGCAGATTTGAAACTTTCATTGAAAGAATATGATACAGATTTGGAAGGACAGATACAAGTATTACAAATTGAAAAAAACAGCAAGAGGTAGATTTTAAACAGACTGAAGACCCATCCTTCACACAATGGGCATATCAAAAGTAAGTATGCATTTTAAAACCTCAACACAAAAAATAGAAGGTTATTCAAAGTAGATAATCAGGCTCACTCAGGAAGTCTCTCAAGAATCCATTTTTGCAGGATTGGAAACCATTGTGGCTCGACAGTGCCCAGGGGAAAGGGACCTGGGGGTGCTGGTTAACAGCCGCCTGAACATGAGCCAGCAGTGTGCCTGGTGGCCAAGAAGGCCAATGGCATCCTGGCCAGTATCAGGAATGGTGTGGCCAGCAGGAGCAGGGAGGCCATTCTCCCCCTGTACTCGGCACTGGTGAGGCCACACCTTGAGTGCTGTGTCCAGTTCTGGGCCCTCAGTTTGGGGAGGATGTTGAGATGCTTGAGCGCATCCAGAGGAGGCAACGAGGCTGGTGAGGGGCTTGGAACACAAACCCTGTGAGGAGCGACTGAGGGATGTGGGGTTGTTCAGCCTGGAGAAAAGGAGACTCAGGGGTGACCTCATCACCATCCACAACTTCCTGAAAGGTGGCTGTAGTCAGGCGGGGGTTGGTCTCTTTCTCCAGGCAGCACTGACAGAACCAGGGGACACAGTCTTAAGCTGTGCCAAGGGAAATATACGTTGGATGTTAGGAAAAAGGTTTTTATGGAAAGAGTGATAAAGTACTGGAATGGTCTGCCTGGGGAGTGGTAGAATCACAATCCCTGGATATGTTTAAAAAAGATTGGATGYGGCACTCAGTGCCATGGTTTACTTGAGGTGTTGGGGCATAGGTTGGACTCGATGATCTTGAAGGTCTCTTCCAACCTAGACATTCTGTGAATTCTGTGATTCTGTATTCTGGGAACATATTGCTATGTGTTTCCCTACTCCTGGATATTCCCTAGGTCAGTGTTATTGCCCTCTTGTTAAATTCGGGGTATGAAGTTAGCCTTTGCTTGATTCAATGAAGCTGGTGTTATTAAAATAAAAACAAACCTCATAAGCAGCTTAATTTTATTCTTGCACTGTATCATTAACATTTACTTCTTCAGCCATGAGAGCAAACACCACAATGATTATTCATGACATGCACATTTCACCAATGTTTCCTCTGCTATGGCATAAGAAAAAATATTAACCTTATTAATTTGGCCTCTTCACAGAATCACACAGAGTCTCAGAATGGATCAGGTCAGAAGGGACCACAGTGCRTCATCTGGTCCAACCTCCCTGCTCATCCCAGAGCACGTGGCACATAGTTGTGTCCAGATGGTTCTTCACAACAATTCTTTTACATTACTGTCATATTTGGGACACAATCAAATCATGACCTTAGTGAGCTACGAGAGTAAAACTTTCTTTAAATTTTGACCAAATAGATATGTTGTAGCTACTATCTCGTATCACTTCTTCACTATTTTTCATCTTTTTTCAGAAAACATTAATGGATTCCAAACCAGTTCCACAAATCACAGTTTCTGCTGGCCAGCTAGCTACACCAGGATAGTGTAATGGCATGATTTAAAAGTACCTGCAGCTTAAATGATCTGTAATCAAAACAAAGTAATAAACTATAAACATACTTACAGAGATGTGCTGATACAGTAGCTGTGGTCAACCTTTTATTTGTCTGTTGCTGTCATTAGAATATGAATATGCCATCTTTGTCAGTCAATGGAGTGTCTCTTTATTAACGTTTTTTCATAATTATTTCTAGCATGTTTTCAAACTGATTTTCAAGAACTTAAATCCAGCACAATTACAAGAATTATGTATATAGTGATAGTGTATCATTAGAGAAGAACTTTGAAGAGTCATTACCTTCAGCAAAATGCCCTTGGAGATTTATTTCAGCCCTGTGTTTTACCTCTAATTCATGGTACAGATCACCAGGATGTTTATGAAGACATGCAGCTTCACTAGAGCTATTATGCTTGCTCTTCGCAATACTTGCAGAATAGTTCATCATTGCCTCTTGACCATGTCAATGAGTTAAAGATTTTATAAGAAATCAGAGGCACATTACAAAGGGATAGAAGAATTGTCCTATTACTATCCAGATTTTTAGCAGAAATTCCAAAACAAGGAAATAAGGCTGAAATTGTGTTGTCAAGGAACCTACCTGTCTGTCTTCCTCAGTGACTTTTGAACCCAGCAGACAATTACTGGAAAATTTGTTTGGAATGAGGAGGAAGGATAGTTCTCAAAGAGGCATCATKTTAAAAGGCAGCTAACTTGGGAAAACAAAAATAAATCTGTGTTCTCTTTGAGGAAAAGGTAACCATGTTAACTTAGCTATACTACTAGACATCGGAAGATCCCCTTGGAAGCAAGATACAAGGAAACAGTTAATAACAAAGATATATGAGGGCTGAGTGGTTTGGAAATACAGAAATAGTAGATGACATCAGATCAATGAGATTAGTCCCTTGCATAGTGGCAGTCCAGATCTGGAACAGTCCCCTGGAACATTCTT
This sequence comes from Cardinalis cardinalis, assembly GCA_014549065.1. Taxonomy (NCBI): domain Eukaryota; kingdom Metazoa; phylum Chordata; class Aves; order Passeriformes; family Cardinalidae; genus Cardinalis; species Cardinalis cardinalis. Next base: position 964,807 of record JACDOX010000132.1, read on the forward strand.
TACCTTCCTCCTGCCCACCATGAGTGACTCTAAAGACTCTCAGTACCCAAGATTAAATATCACAAAAGAAAGCAGGAGAGAAAACAGTGAACCACAAAATTTACTGTGCTACAAAAATTAGATGGAAAAAAGACCTTTCACTGATCCTGCCATCATGAATAGTCCCTTCAGGCCACAGGAGTGGCAACAAGTTTCTGCTAATTTATGTCCACATGTGCACCCAGCATTCCTTCAGTCTTCCTGGGACATTTCAGAAAGCCTCAAACCTGACAGGCTTTTTAYTGTACTGTGCACCTGTAATAAAGCACCTCTCGGTGAAGTTCTGGCGTTACGGTCTCACAGTGGGAGCAGTAGAACTCTCCACCAAGAGTAGAGTTATCAGATATCAGGAAAATTTTAATAGACAGAGCAAATCCTAAAGAGCTGGTCATGAAAACATTCCTACTTTAAAAAAAGTACTAAGAGAAGAGGCTTAGGGTAACCCACCATAATCTAAGATTTAACAAACAGTAAGAGCAGACATGGTGACCAAGCATCTTTCCWGTACAGTTAGTAATCTGTCTCTTATAATAAAATCCTTTTCCAGCAGAATTCTCCCTGTTCTGTTATTAAATGTCTTTCCTAAATTGCTGATGTAGCACAAGCAAGCCTTACCGATCTCCTTCCTCCTCTATGCTCTTTGGAAGATTATTTCTGAACATGAATGGCTATAAATTATAATACAGTTCCCACTTTAAATTTAGTTGCAACTTATTTAGACACACTTGATTTCAATCCCATATTTTTTGATATAAATACTCCTTCTTCCTTGATACTTACAGACCTTGTCATAACCTTTCATCTCCACTTTCTTAAGTTACCCAAGGTAACTTTCAGTGTCTTTTCAGAAGCCAGGAAGTCCTACTCACACTGTAAGTCTCCACTTGGTCACTCAACGTAGTCAACCAGAGCTGCACACAAGACTCTAAACAAGCCCTCATCAGTCCTCTSCACAAATTCTTTTCCTGCCTCTCCCAAAAACCATTTGCCTAATCTGCACACAAATTAYATGTACTTTCCACATGTGCATGTCCTGTTAGTGACTCATTGTGTCCTTGGCACGAAGCAAAAAATTTTCTTTCTAGCCTTAAGTTATATGACTTTGTAATTAAAATTTGGTTGAGTCACTCCAATACAAAAACTCTTCTCCTCCTTCCTGTATAACCACTTGATTCCTCTCAGAATGAGAACCGCTTAGTTTAGAACACCTTCAGAYAACATCACTATAGGCCCTTGACTAAGATTTCTAATTCAAGAACGTTCTCTTGAACTAGACCCAAGTAATGGATCAGACAAGATCAGTCCCATGACTGATCCCATGCCTGCAGAACACTAAGAGCAATCCCAATTAAACTCAGTAATTCCCTTTCTGCTAAAGTGATTTAGCTTTAACTATCTCCTAGTTTAGGTTACACTCTTTCTGACAGGTCACATCTTCTCCCARTTCCTGTCACTTAAAATTCAACAAAGGATATCACCTCAAATACTCTGCTGAAATCTGGACAAATAAAGTAAATTTTATTACCTTTGCCTTAAATGCCAGCTAAACTTTGCAAAACAGGTATGAATTTATTCAGACATAATCCTTCGTTAGTGAAACCTACATTAGATGTAGCTACATATATCTGACATTTTCTCATTCAAATATTTTTTTCAAAATTGTTCTTGTGCTCAAGAAAATAAGCATGTAGCTGCCCTGGTGACTCCCTGGTTTTAGGAAAACAAGTAGTGTGTTTGCTAATTGTCCTTATAAGGCTCTGTAGATGTATTTGCTATTCTCTATATAATAGGTTGTATTTATATATTCCATTGAAAGTTTAATAGAAAGCAAATGGTTTGGGACTTACAGCAATACAGTAATCTTTTCAGTGCTATAGCACTGAGATTTTAGGGAAATCCTGAATTCCCCACAGAATGCAGTTTAAACCTTGCTTCTGACACAGACACAGTACTCTCTGTTATTTTACTATAATATTTATTTATCCCCATTAATTCATACTGAGAAGATTGCTTACTGAAAACTCAACTAATTTTTATACAGAAGTTAGGCATCACCAACATATACCACTACCCTCTTTCCTGTATTACCGAGGACTTCACTCCCTTCCTTCTTTCAACCCCTTTTCATTAAGCACTTTGTTTTAGTTTTCAGTTTTTTTCCTAGAACTAGTTCACTGAAGTTTATGGCCACGTGCCCTTCTTCCTTTAATTTTTGTGCACAGGAAGTCTGCAGCACTATAGAACTGTAATCCCCTGTCAGACCAGGACAATCCTATTTTTCTGATAGCATCATCTATGATAAGCTCAATAATTAACGGCTAATTGATAGAGATACAGTTCAGCTTATTAGAGATAGAAAATTCCTTCAGACATTGAACATCCATGAAAGTCTGAGTCAGAAGAAAATATGTATGGCATTTACAGTGAAGCCTAAATATATGTAAATTCAGGAACCCTGAGTATGAAAAACAAAACCAAAATACATTTGCCTTTTTAATTCAGTCAAAGTTTACTGAAAAGAATAACTATATAATTTTATTATCAGCATGGACCTGGTTTTCATGAAAATCTTGGAAGTAATTAAATGAATGAATAAAACCTATTCATCCTTCACAGCAGTGCAGCATAACCCAAACAAATACTGTTTACAATTCTGCTAGGTCTCTGATACTGTGCAAAACAAGAATATTGCTGATATCTTTTCATGCGAAGGTTGGATAGATCACATACACTCTCTAAAGAAACATTCACAGTGAAGGACAAAGAACATCTTTCACTCCCTCCAGTACAGTGCATACTCCCCAGCAGGCTTGTAGAGACAGAAAAACTGAAATTATGGTAAGTACAGGACTTTATTAATTTACTTTTTACTACATGAATGCATGTAGTAAATGCACTAAAACTGCTGTGGATGAGATGTAAAACTTTAAATTTATTTCTAACAGTTTTCCAATCCTTGAATCTGGCTTTCTTCTTTTGAGGGCATGAGGAAACTTTTTTATTTTTTTAGGTCCTTCATCATCTGAATTGGTTTCTATTCGATTTACTGATTTTGGCATTCAAAATTAAGAAAACAACTTTTTTCAAGGCTAAACTGACAAACTAATTTGTGTATCCAGAGGAATTCTGCAGTCAAGTGTCAATGTGACATTAACCAAGAAATGGGAAGGGATCACACYTTCTAACTAGATTTAAAAAAAAATCTCCTATCTTATTCTGCTTCAGCAGGATTTATAACTAAAAAGATGAGGGAATTTATCTGTATATCTTCAGTATAGGTGGATGAGAAGTGTGGTGTGGTGTGGCGTTTTGCGTTTAGCAAACTGACAGAATTTCTTTCCTTAGAAATTCAGTTTCTTTAAACTCTTCATATGTATCTTTTTGTAAGTATTTTATTATTAAATCAAACTGATAATTTCAAGATTAGTGTTTTTACACATAAATGTTGCACAGTAAGAAATCTGCATAACTTTTCAGGCCATCTTTGCTCTGGAAATAATTTAGAACTCCTGAAGTAGCTCGTGTTTACCATTTATCATGGTACCTATGTCCAAACAATCATCCTCCCTGGATGCAGTATTACTAAAGAGGTTGACTTGAAACTGTTAATTCTGTTTCAAAAGGAAAAAAAAAAGTGCCTTGTGATACTTAGAGGTGAAAAAGGTTGCCTATTGCAAGTGCTACTTGAAGAATAGTGAAATAGATTGAATAAAGAAAGTGCTTCCCAATAATGCTTCACAAAGTTCTGAGTTTTCTGGTTAAATTTTTCTCTGCTTTACACAATGATTGAATTCTTCCTGAATCCTAAGGAAAGTTTACATAAGGGATAATTTTAAAAAAATTTAAAATTTGTTTTCAAATATAAACCACGTATTTTTACTTTTTTATTTCTCTTGTAATCCCACTGCGTAGAATCAAGTACTAAAGGTCAAAATACTACATTTGTTTACCAATAAGTCAAGTCACTTGACTTACTCTAGATTTCCATATGGATAAACAGGATCTGAACAAGGACTTCCAAAATAGCATCTTGCTGCACTGTTGCCTGCTGATTTCTAGCTGCCACAGGGATTTTTTAACTTGTACTAGAGGAAACCAAATATATATGGAATATTTATATTTGCAAAATCCTACATCACAAACTTCACAGGAAGTGCACAGTTAATCTTCTGGCATGATTCAAGTATCTAGCTGCTTTTACAAACAGGTTTGTTTAGAAACAATATGCATGTGGATATGTTGATCACTGAACTTCTGCTGTTGACAAATAGAGTTTGAAAATATGCAAAAATGCAGTGATACTGGTAATTCTCAGATATACTTTAAGAAGGAAATAACTTTCAAGATATGTGAATTCAGTAATAAATCTTCTGATGGAAATAAGGCCAGCCAAGGAACTTGATTGATCTATTTGGATTTACTCTTTGGTTAAATAAATAAAAAATAAATCCTACAGATTCTGTACAGAAATACATTATGTTATACACAATTATATGTTGGTTATAAAATGCTGAATGTTTAACCACATTCAGAAGGAACCATCTCTTAAGGAACCCTGTGTGAAGGGACTTCTAGCTGCTTGCAAAAATCACTGAGATTACTGGGCTTCTGACAGCCACAGAAGACCAGCAGATCTTGCATAACTGGGAACTCAGCAGACTTTTGAAATGGATTTGTGCAAAATACAGCTGACAGGGCTAAAAACAATCAGTTGCTCAGGATATCACTGTTTTTGTTAAACATGCACAGGTTTTCTGTCTGTCAAGCTGAACTGGACCATAAGAAGTAGAGAAACACTGAGAGATAATTTTTTTTGCCTGATGTTTATGCTGCTTTCAAAAATTCTGTAAACTAACATCTGCCCCAATTAAATCCAAAAATACTTTTTTAACTCACTGTTTAAGGCAGTAGGAAAATCACAGTAACGGTAAAGCCGGACAAGCAGTAGGTGGATTGCCGGCAGCACCCGAGGACAGCTCCGCTCCGTGCGTGCAGAACACCCTCAGCTGGCACAGAGGGACACGCTGCACTCAGAGCCTCACYGACACCTGCAGCCTCGTTATTCTCTGGTGTCCCGCCAGCTTCAGAGCCTCATCATATTGCTATGGAAAACCATTGGCAAGCCAGGTCTACTGCTACATCCACCAGACCATTCATACTAAAATCAGACAATATTTCAGCCTATTTAAGAGATGCTGAATGAATTGAAACCTTCCCCATCCCTGTACTTTGCAACCTGGACAAAAAAAAMCACATTTGAAGACATGCCAAGAATGCAGAACAATACCCTTCATATGATCTTTATTTGTTAAAGTTTTTCATATTTGTGGGGAATGGGGGGGAGGGAGGAGGAGGGAAAGATAATATAGGAAAATGTGTTAGGTATGTGCGTTAGATATGTAAATTAGGCAAAGATAAATCATATGCATAAACAAATGTAAATATGAAGCTGATACAGAACATATCATGTGACTTTGTTAACATCTCCAGATAGCATAATGCAGATAACACAAGAATATTTAAAGGTGCAGTTTTACTCTTTTTGTGACAGGAGCAGTTTTAGTGTTTATCAGTAAATTATCTACACCTGAATCAACATTCTAGGATTAAGACCCTGCTGGGATTTGTGGGTTCATTTCAACAGAAAGTCATCTTTTTAGATTTTTTTTTCTTACAAACCATTCATATTGGGTTTTTTTTCATAGTTAAGGAAAAAAAAAAGAATAAAAATAGTTCTTCAGCTGAGTCCAGGAGTCTTTATAGGAAAAAACATGAAATGAACAAAAAGACTACCTGCCTTCAGCCAGAACCCTCTWTGTAAAAGGCGAAGTACACAGAAAATTAAGAATGGGAAAATTACACAGAAATATATAAAAACATGTTCCAGCTTTAAAATTGTGAACAATGGTCTCTCTGACTTGCAATATCACTGGAAGATATTGAAAAGTAATGAAAATTATTGATTACACCTTTACAAATGGGACATGCAAGAAATTTGCTAAATTCAATCCATAATTATAAACAAAMAATAATTTTAGGGAGTTCACATTTTCATAGAATAAAATAGGGATCAGAGGATCTTGTGCATCTTATATTTGCAGCTACGGCTGGGTGTTCCTTTCACTTCTGCTAACACATCTCTAATAGCTTTTCTTCCCATTAGATCCTTGTTTAGTTAAGTTTTAGAGCAGTGTCACAACCTCTATAATACCATGATTCTTCTCCAAACCCCTGAGGGCATCTGCATTTTGATTCTGAAGGTGAGTCATAGGGAGACCTGTTTTCTTATGTCTTTGGAGAAGAAAAACTTCCAGAAATTATATCTCCAGGCTCTCACTTATCTTCTAAAAAAGCTCTCAAAACCTCAATTTATGTACAGCCATTGATCTTCTCCACCTCTTAGTAATTTTTAAACTTTTTTTCAAAATCCTTTTGTTAATCCCTTTTATATCTTCAGGTGTTTATTCCCCCAGTTGTCCTGTTTCTATGGTTTCCATGGTCTTGTCTTATTCTCTTATGGATCTCAGTCTTTAATGCATTATTCCGCACCTAAGTTTCCAAGGATTTGAGTATTTCCCTTACATGACATGAGTTTTTTATCAAATCTCTTTTCATCATCCCATAAGAGAAGCTGTTCCCACTCAAATTTATGCAATAACTCAAACAGAATGAACAGTATGGTCTTCCCCAAGCTGACCACTGCTGCATTTTTGCTTTCTGCTGCTCTTCTCCTCATGACAGTCAGCAGCTGTCCTATGCTCCACAATAAAAATATTCTGTTGAATTCATGTTCTATCCAAAAGCCCAATCTTTGATGAATACTCAGCAGACTCACCTTACATTTCAGTCTAGCCCATGCTCAGTAAAAGTTTGGCAGTGTGATCTTACATAACAAAAAAATGGATTCTTTTTTCTCCATACAATTTAGCATCTGGTGCAAAAAAGCTGCTATATGCTGCCTCATTGGTCATGGCCTGTAACTTCCCTGAGGCAGCAGCAAAACTGAAAGAGACACTGCTGAATTTCCCCTTCTCATTCACACAAATTATGTAAACAGCAGATTCAAGTGCCTGTAACAGTGCAAATAACAGACTTGGTAAATAACTAAATTTGCATGATTGAAGTTAAGAAAGCAGCCATAGCTTCTTTTGATGCCTCAGGTTTTAGCTTTTATATTTTTCAGATTCTGTACTGTTTTTGTGTGTACTTCTGAGCGTCATATTAGGGAATAGTTAGCTCTCTTCACAGAGTAGGGAGACAAAACAATTCTTTCTCTAGCTGGGGACCAAGGACAAACAATCCAAATTTCAGGCCCATGAGCATAACCAAACATGGATTGAAGAGAGAAAAACAAGAARGATAGGACTTCATAAGCTAAAGATATAACAGGACAATTAACTCCAATATGCAAATGGACCAGAACTTAGAAAAGTGTGAGACCCCATGACCGGTCATGCATTTTGTGACCATTTTGGGTTCATCTTCGGTGTAGTCCTGGCTGGGCTCTTGTACTGTCCAAGGCCTTCTAATAAATACCTACTTTATTCTTTGGTTCTGTCTTGTGTCTGTTCTAGGTCAGCCTTCACAAGCATCACCCTGCCTCTCAGGCAAGGCTGCAGGCAGGCACTGAGCGAACAAAAACAGCAGCACCTCAATTCCCTGAGCTCACAGCAGGTGATCAGGGAGCTAGGACATATGACAAACAAGAAGCTAAGAGAAGTAGGCAAAGCAGAGGCTTTATTGCTGTTTTCAAATGCCTAACGGAAGTGTGTCATACTCATTTCAGAGATGCACACCGACAGAGTGAAAGGCAAAAAGGGCATTGGAAACAACACGGAAAAAAAAAATCCCAACGAGTCTCCTTTTCTCACTGGTTTGGTTTAGTTGTTGGGGTTCTGAGGGTTTGTTTGGGTTGGTTTTTTTTGTTTTTGTTTTTGTTTTTTTTTTTTAATTTTTCTTTTAACAGTGATGGAAATCAAATGCTGGTACAATTTAGAGGGTCAGCAGATTTTCCACGCTTTCTCCCTCCCTACCTAAATGACGCCGGAAGGTTAGGATTTATCACAGAAGAGGCTCCTCCATTAGAGGTCAGTGTTGTGCCAGCGCCCGGGAAAAACAGGCACCACGTTAAAAACAGGCACGTGATGTTTGCACCGAGAGAGCGCAGCATGAAAGGGCTCCCTTGTGTGCATGCCTGAAACGTGAGACCCATCTGACCGCAGGGCACGTGTTTGGCGGAGATGGGGACACACAGCCCACCTACTCTCATTTCCCAGAGAGGAAAGTCTTGGAAAATGACAGGAGAGTGGGATAGGAAAGAAGAAATGTTCCTTTTGAAAGAAACTCTTAGTATAACAGCAAGGCTGCAGAATATGGGGTTTGTGTACACTCTCTGTCCAAGCTGACTTTACCAAAAGGACTTTTGGCAGATGGAAAATTGATCCTGGTTTTCTGCTGGGATTGCCAGCAGTACAGGCATTCTCACTTAAACCAGCTTTTCGTATATTTTGTTTATGGATTTATATCACAGGCTAACCAGTTACTTTAACGCCAGAAGGCTTTGTGACCAACCTGCCACCGCCTGCTAAAGATAAGGGATCTGAGCCGAAGTTTTTTAAAAGCCTGAGGGATAGGGACATAGAAAGGATGTTAGGCATTAAGCAAATACTAAGCAGAAGGATTTAGGAAAATTTTCCAGAAACMTTCTTCTTAAAGATGTTTGGGTTAAACTGTGTTTTCATTTTTAAACTTTATTGTCTTTGATTAAAACTCTTTCTGAAGTTACTTTGTGTTTTGAAATGTTTATGATGTGGGAGCATTCTCTTTGTTGTTTTTATTTAGGCCACATCATTGTCTTCATTTTTTCAGCTTTCCCTTTCCACCCTCTTGCTTTAGAATATAAAAATAATTGCAATATAGCATACATGGTAACTAAAAAATGTGAATTTCAGCCCAGGAGAGAAGACTGTATAAATTTTAGATGTAGTTCTAATAGATAAGACTAATTATCACAGAAGCACTGGGAAAGGATACAGAAGCAGAGGGGTGAAAGGTTCCTGGCAACTGAGAATTTAACTTGAGCTTTAACTTTCTGTTTCAGATGGGTTCAAATTTAGCCTCACTTGTGCCAGGTAACTTCTTGAGAGCACATAAAGTCCAGAAAGATGTAAATCTGCATTCCGCAAGACTCACTTTTTTCTAAACTTTACCTGGGTTTGTTTGACTAATTGAGATTGACCATGAAAATCTAGAAGATTTTGTTTGTTTGGGGTTTTTTAAGCAAATATCTTACAAAAGCAAAAGCAACAGGACCCCTCTAATATGAATTGGGGAATAGCTAACAGATGTAGGTCTGATCTTCCATTATTTAAATGAAAAGACTGAAGAGCTTTTGTTAAGAAATCATCAGATACTAATAGAGACTAATTACTCTCATCTGAAACCTTTCACCCAGAGGTTTAAGGAGGATACTTTAAAGGGTGAAGGCCCTTTATTACCCACTTCGAAATGAAAGCCTAAGATACCTGAAGAGCCAGAGATGTCAGCTCCAAGGCTTCTCTGCTCCATTGAGGTGGTGCAGAAGGCCAAACAGCTCAGAACAGCACCTTGCCTGCAGCTCGGATGCTTTTTAGGAAATACGAGTTTCTGTTTTGCTCCTCTGCACTAATAGCAGGTGAGACTTGAAGAGCTGATGCATGTTTAATATGTGAGAGGGCAGGAAAGAAGGTTGTTAAATTTGTGTATGAAAGTGTAGGGTGTCCCTGACTCCCTCTCACAGGGTTTACACAGCTCCTGGTGAGGTATTTGCATGGGTTCTTCGCACACCTTTTTGCCTCCAAGCGGAGGCAGGGAGGGACACGTTGAAGAGGAAGGGAAGTCAGGAGTGTTTTGCTAAAGCTCTCCCTGTTGCTTTCCCACTTCCTCCTGGTACCAACAGCTGGGGGGGTGCTGATGGGGAAGCCAGACCAGCTGATAACCCCTTGCTTTGGCATTCACATGAGGGCGTAGAGGGTGGAAACTGAAGTAACTTCTTCCTTGAGAAGGTTTCCCTTCCCCTCTGACGTCCCAGTGTGCACTTSCCACAGCTCGGGCTCGCTCCCTTCTCCCCTTCCCGGCGCAGCTGCTGCCATCGCCGCCCCCGCACTCTCAGGCCTGCGCCGGCCCCATCCAGCCCCGCGTCCCCCCGGGACAGCCTGAGCCCGGGCAGGGAGGCACAGAGCCGGGGCTCGCTGAGCGGATGGTGCGGGGAGGCAGGGCACAGGCACAGCCATTCCTGAGGGGCACGGAGGAGGGGGACTGAGGGAGGACAAACCCTCCTTAGCTGCCAGAGATCCACTCCCCACACAAACTGCTCGTGCACAGCTCCCAGCCCTGCCCTGCTCCTCCATCCTCCTTCTCACCCCAATTTCTTCTGATTTCCTCTTATACACAGCTTCTAGCAACTTCCCAGCCAGCCAGYGTCTTAGTGGCTAGCTTGCCTTACCGAGATGGCCACCACGTMCCCCCCACATCCCCCTTGCCTCAGACTAGGAGGCTTTGTTTACTGCAAACTCAGGCATCACAGCCACACTCACATCACSGGCAATTCAGCTCATTAAACCGTGTAACCAAGCTACCCCTGGTGAGCAGTAGTGGCCCTCAGTGAGATAGGGCTGTGGGGTGTGTGTGACCRTAGTGCTGTGGAACTCTGTCAGCCTCCTCAGCCCCTGTTTCACGGGGCTGGGCCTSCATTCATGGGGGCTCTTCATGCCATAGTGAGCTCTGTGCCTGCATTTATGGGGGCTCTTCATGCCCTAGTGAAATCTGGGCCCGCATTCATGAGGCTCTTCATGCCATAGAGAACTCTGTGCCTGCATTCTTGGGGGCTCTTCATGCCATAGTGAACTCCATGCCTGCATTCATGAGGCTCTTCACGCCATAGTGAACTCTGTGCCTGCATTCATGGGGGCTCTTTGTAGTAGTGCATTTTTATATTTTGGAATACTTTGAAGTAGTTTTGTCTTGTATCCCCATATTTTTCCCAAATGGTTTATCCCAGACTGTATCTCCTTCCCTTTACCTGTGTTATCCCTCTCCCTGGATGAGATCATCCCCAAACCCCCACCCTGGCTCTCTGTCAGTCACTCAGCATCCCATCCCTCCATCTAGAAGTTTCGGTCCAGGTCATCGAGTGATTACCCAGAGGCCAGGGGTCAGCTCCCCAAGCCTTGCCCCATATGCTGTCCTAAATGTCTATCCCCCAGTACCCATCCCTTAGGGTCACTTATTGGTCAGTAAAATGTTGTTTGCTTTTGGTTTCCACCTCCCTTTAAATGTAACCTTGGCACATCTCCCGGGGCTCCCGGCAGGAGGCCCCCTGAGGTGCAGGAGCTCGTTTGAGACTCCTAGAATAAAACCTTGGATTAACCCCTGCTAAGAGTCGGCCCTTTATCTTCTACCGATGTCTYTGGTGTCTCTCCTGCTGCAAAGGGACCAGCCCAGGTGCCCTCAGTACCCTCTGGGCACAGAGAGTGTCTYYCCGCTGTCGGCCGTGTTGGGGCTGCCCCCGGTGTCTGCCGACTCGGGACTGGCCGAGGGTTCCTGAGAGGCTCCCAGAGGGACGGAGACAGCTCTTCATGCCATAGAGAGCTCTGTGCCTGCATTTATGGGGCTCTTCATGCCATARAGAACTCTGTGCCTGTATTCATGGGGGCTCTTCATGTCATAGAGAGCTCTGTGCCTGCATTTATGGGTGCTCTTCATGCTATAGAGAGCTCTGTGCCTGCATTCTTGGCGGCTCTTCATGCCAGAGTGAACTCTGTGCCTTCCAGGGGGTTTCCCTGTGGAAGGTTTAGCAAAAGCCTGGTGTTCCCATTTGGTCTGTCTGTTTTGCTGCTGCCGCACTGCTTTCAATTCCCCCTGAGCTCCTGCTGCTGAACTCAGGCAGGCAGAACACAGGAGTGCTGCTGTGAGCAGAACCCACAGTGCTTGCAGGGCAAAAAGCCTCATTCAAAAGCCACCTCACCTGATACCCCCGTGTGGGTGAGCTCGGCAGCAAAAGGGGCAGAGAGGAGCCTGTGATACGGCAGTGGGCACTGGGGGTCAGGGACAGGCATAGAAGGCAGTGCAGGGCAATGCAGGTGAATCCCTTGGTCGAACATGACAGCTAATGCCTGAATATGAGCTTTGTTTGAAGTAAAAATTGCTTGGGATTTGAGCTCTCCTCAAGTCACAAAGAGAGGCAACTTTGGGCTTTTTGCATGAAAGATTTTTTTTTGTGCAGCAAGTGCTTTGCATCAGCTTCAGCTGTCCTGAGGAAGGACTGTGATTTATTACAGTGTATAAACTCCAGCAGAAAACCAGGATCTTAACACACACTTAATTGTGATGCCCTGGAGTGCGCTGGGGTTTCCTTCATGACAGAAACGTGCCCTCACAAGGCACAGTCAGGGCAAGGACACTGCCAGTGTCCTTTGACTTCTTTCTTGAATTTGTCAATCCTGCTTGTCTCTAGTATAGAAAAATATAAATAGTGGAAACAGATTTCTGCACTCCCTGTTCAGGCAAGTATAAATATGTTAATAATAGGAAATGGTTATAAGATTATAAATATCGAATAGCAAGAATTTAAAAGAGCCCCAGCACTGAGATGAGGATCTTCCAGGGAATCCTGCATGTCAGTATTCCCCAAATAGCATCTAGAAAGCCAGATTGTTCCCATAAGCATGACACTGCATGCAGACACAAGGAAATGCTATTAATTTGCTTATGACCAAACTCCTGTCAGAAATACTAAAACTGCCTTCAGTTGAGAAAGCGATGGAAATGCAGCAGCACGTTTTTGAGGAAGTCTAACTCTGTCTGCAGACACAAAGATAACACAAACTTACCCTGCCAAAAAATGTTGGTTCTCATAGCACGCTGCAGCAAATGCAAGCAGAGGTTCCTGCCAGTATTCAGGAATATTAGGTTTATTCTGAAAATCAGGTAATTTCCAAAACAATGATGCTGTAACAGGATCACTGCTGTGGCAAGATGGCACTTCACCCCAGAACTGACACTGGGGAGTGGCATGGCATTGTGAAGCAGGACTGCTGACTCTTTGCCTTGCCCCTGATGAGGTTAATGTACTCAAAACGTTATCCCAGAAGCGGCACAAAACCAGGTAGTTTGAAACTTTCAGTACAAGTATGTACAAAGATTATTGATAAATGTTATTTCTTCTCCTGTGCCAAGTCTGTCCCCATGTCATCAAAAACTGGGAAATAAAATCTCCAACAAACTTGTTAGTTAAGAAAAACAGCATTACTTTATTAGTAACACTGGGTGCATGGGGAATTCTCCTTAAAATGTATGTGTTCGATAACCTAACAGACCAGATTATATTCGTGAAACTAATACACTTTCATCACATTTTCTGAATGCAAGTATATATACTAATTATTTCAATTCAGTTGTTTTGATATGGTTGTGGATCTTGTGATGAAACTTTTCTCCTTGAGACTGTCAGGTCATAATGTACTTCTCTTATCTCTTACTTAGCTCTGACACACAATCCTTGTTCTCAAAACTAAGATATCAGCTAGTACGTATTAATCACTGATAGAAGTAAACGAGGAAACAGTAGCTGGCAAAAGACTTCATCGTCACAGATGTAGGGAGTTAACTCAAAGCCAAATTAATCTCTGGTATTTGCACTAAGCACTGTATGGCACAAAACTAAGCATTAACCATGAATACRGGGACCATACACCAATGTGCTAAAGTTAAAAGAATTTTCCAACTTCCTCCCTGACTGCTGCATAGACTGCTTTTTACAGTAATATAACCTGTTCAGTAACAACTAGGAGGCAAAAGCCCTGGGAGCAAGAGGARGAGAAGGCAGGAAGCAAAGTTTCAGAGAAAAACCCTGCTAATGTTGACTTTCTCTTGTTCTGTGCTCCACATATTTGCATGTGTTGTATATTACAGAGCAACACTATTCTGACTTGGGAAAGAGTTTTTCAAACTGCTTTAATGATATTAATGCAGCTGTCCAAAGGTGTTCTTCCACATACTGTCCTCCAGTCCTGCTCCCACTATATACACAGGTTTAAAGATTAGCTGCCCCAACCAGTCATCTTTGCCTTTTTAGTCTCCCATCCGCCCCCACAATTAACTCTGTTACACAGTCTCTCCTTATTTGGAATCATATAATACACTTACAGTTAGTGAAATGGAGCAGGTTAAAAACAATGTCAAAAGATAAAGAAGTTTTTTTGTGTCGTGTCCCTTCAATTTACAGCAACTTGAACAAWCATATGGACGCAGCTGTGGAGGTAACAAAATCCTAACTATGATATTCTTTGTGACCATTGAATTGGAAAGCAGAAGGCATTCAGATGGAAGTGCCTGACTTTTCAAACCATTTTGGAGCAAAGAACATCAGTAGATTAAAGAAAAATGTCTTAAAAAGATGAACTAACATTTACAGCAGAGTCTCACAGAATCATTAGGGCTGGAAGGGAACTCTGTAGATTCCAGTCCAACCCTCTGATGAGGTTACACAGGAACATGTCCAGGTGGGTTTTGAGTATCTCCAGAGAAGGAGACTCCATGACTGCCCTGGGTAGGTGTTCCAGTGAGCTGCCACCCTCAACTGAAAGAATCTCCTACTCACATTGAGGTAGAACTTCTTGTGTTTTAGTTTATGGACACTGCTCCTTGTCCTGTCTCTGGGTACCACTGAAAAAAGCTAACTCCATCCTCTGGGCACCCACCTCTGAGATATTTTTATTCATTAATAATATCCCCTCTTAGTCTTTTCTTAGTCTTTTCTTCTCCAGACTGAACATACTCAGCTCCCACAGTCTCTTCTCAAAAGTGCAATGCTCCACATCCTAAATCATCTTTCTGATCTTTGCTGAAGCCTTTTGTTTTCTTTCGTGTACTGAATAGCCCAGAAATGGATGCAGCAGTCCAGATGTGGCCTCAGCAGAGCCAAGTAGAGGAGAAGGATTGCTGGCCACGCTCTTCCTGAATGGCCAAGGTTCTGATACTTTTTTTTCCCTTTCTTTTTTCCCTAATTTTTGACAAACWTAATTCCTATGTAGCCACTTTTCCCAAAGTTACATGGAAACATCCAAATAAATGCTCTGATTAAAAAAAAAAAAAAAGTTGCAATCAKAACATTTCCACATAGGAGCAGTAAGACACCACTGGTGTGCTGGAATTTAGATGCTGGATTTGGTCTGTACAGAGAATGTAATGGCATGTGTATACATGAGAAASCATTATCGTTATTAGCATCCTTGTTTTCCTTGAATATGAACTAGTGATTTTGTTGTTGCTGCTGCTGTTGTTTTTGTGAAAAGTGAAAAAGGCAAAATAACTTTACACTGCTTTCAGGTCCTGTTACTTAAAATACTAAGTTATTCCGATTCTTTCTTCACCTAAAACCAGCTAATTTCCCTATATCACTCACAAATAACCTTCATAGAAATAAATGGGAAAAAAATCAGAGATTTCAGGAAGCTGTTGCACCTGCAAATGTAAAATGAGGCACATGGTGGATATTGCAGATAGGGAAGTTTCACAGAAATTCACAGCTTAAACTTATTTTCATTGTGTTTGTTGCAGTTTGCATTCTCATGAGCATTCTGTCAGGGATATATTTATTTTTTGTATATTGGATGAAAGAGAAGACAACAGGAACTGTCTAGCATTCAGAGCTGTGAAGATAAGCTAGTTCTTTGATCATTCCATGATTTGTCTAGAGCTGATACTGYGAGCAAGCCCTTGCAGTGGTGTTTACCCACATAAAATGACTGTATTGCTACAGTTTCCATCTTAAAACAGTCATGAAGGCTGCTAGATACATCAGCAAATCACAAATTCTAAAGCTTAGCCGTAGTTTTAATAAGAAATGCATTATCATCTGTGATAATTGTTTATATTCACAAATAAATACTATTTTATAAATAAAGTGCAGTGTTTAGCTGAATGAATAGCATAAAGAATGGCATTTCTCCCACTACAAAAAGCGATTATGTTATGTTAGAAAAACATCAGTTGTCATTGGCATACAGCAGGGTTTCTAACTCAAATAAGCTTCATCCAGCATCCTAATAAATTTCTGAAGTAGCTAAGCTACAAATTTTTGTAAAATTAAGCTAGAAATATCAAGCACTTTCAAGGCTTTACTTTAACAATTCAAAATATTTCAAAAAATGCTAAGAAGCTTGTGCAGAAGGAGAGTAGTAGACCATGAGGAAGATTAAGTTAAACTCAAAGACACACAGCTTTTCTTCTGCAATTTCCTCCCCATGCGCTGCTCCAGCAAATTCACTGAGCTGTATTTTGTACGGGGTTCAGTCTTTGTGGTTTTGATTTACCTTCAGTACAAAAACACATTTAGAATTTCTTGTGAAGCTTATTTACTCAGTATTGACTTTTCTATCCTATATCATCCTTCAAACTCAAACACACAGGAGGAAGGACAGAAGAAATGTATAAGCACAGTTTTGTTTTGTTTTATTTTTAATATCTCCACATAACAGAAGTTTTTAAAAACTGGCCAGCAGAATCTCAGGATCCCACTGGTGAATGTGAGGCAGCAAAGGAACATGCTAGCTGACATGCATGCGGGGTCTGAGTGGTAGCAGGGCACTGGACCTGTGGCCAGTCCACCCTATATGCCTGTTATTGCCTCACACATTTGTTTAGCCACTGTTCTGTAAAGGCTCAGGCTTGTGTGCGCCGAGGACGCCTCACAGGGCTATGCAATATGGGGTAAATGCAATACTTTTGGATATCACATGGTGCTTACTGCTGATGGAAGCAGCCAACCAGTCTGAACACACTTTAGTTCCCTTTTTCTCCAGCACTTCTTGCCTAATATCCTGTGGARAGCAGTTACTGTTCATGATAATGAAACCCACAAGTGTATCTTGTGAGAAGCAAGAAGTCCTCTGTGAGAAGCAGAACTCCTCTTTAGCAAATAGACCAGGCTGTTAAGTTGTTACACCCGAGGATTGTCGCRTTGAGGGAGCCAGTTTTACTGCTTGTTTCAAAATACTGGAGAGCTTTGGGATATCCAGGTAAACTGTTGTACATGTTCATCTTAAAAATAAGCATGGAAAGTTCCAGAAGAAATAGAATCAGTACAAGGTGTTGAATATAGCTTAATTAACTAGTTGTAGATTTTACTGCATTTAGGAGTTGAAAAGATGCTAAGTTGACAAAATGGAGTTTTCTCTCTTGGATTTTGTGGTTAGTTCTCTGAAATTTTACTAAARGTAGTCCTAATTTAAGTGGCCTTTGCATTTTGAATACCAGCAGCAAGGGTATCACTCAAAGGCAATTATTTTTTAGTTATTCCGTTTGCTTTGTTTGTTGTTTGTTAAATTATGGGTAGGGTATAAACTAATGTACTGTACTCTGGATTGAGATGTCAGTGTATGCGTTTTGTTAGTAGTTCATCATGGAAAGTATTTTCCTTTGCAGGTATGAGTCAAAATGCTACTCAATGTCTTTAAATTAAACAAAATTTCCTTTAAAATCATATGGGATCYTGAAATTCTCAAAATAATGGTAGGAACTTTGCAGTGACAGGAATTCAAATTCTTCTTCCTTGAGACTTGGAGCATTCACTTTAGTGGGGAAACCAGATAAGTAAGACATTCATAAGACAAYTACTGTATACACTATATRTATATATATATAGGGTTGTGAGAGAAAAGGAAYCTGTTTCATTTCTGGGCAGATCATGAGAAAATTTACATTAATCTGAAATAAATAATTGAAAGAGGGTATTAGAAGGCACATGACAAAAATAATTTTTAAAAGAAAATTATTAAGTGTCATGAAATTTTGTGTTTATGTAAAAACCATGTTGCAAAATTGCAATAATTTTACAGAAATTGATATGAAGTATTCTGTTTATATCAGATACAAATTCTTGATGGAAAAATTGAAGCCACCAGGCTTCTGTTGTTGAAAACCAAGTTGCCAGTGGTTGACAGTTCTTATTTTCACTTAAACAGGTACCAAAAAAAATCCATGTGGAGAGAAACTTTGTGTGAGCCTGTTAGGACCTAGAATGAAGAGATGATCATGCCTCTATTGATACTTTGACTTCATGCATTGTCTTTGACAGAAGCAGTTTGGGAACAAGATGGGATGTAATCTGGCTGTTCTAGTCAAGCCCTATGCCCTCGCTCATCCTGGCCTCAAACTCATCTGGAACTGGCCTTTTATTTTTCTCCAGTATGAATAGRTAGTCTTATGATTCGATAGAAGGGAGAAAAAATGGCAAAAGAGGGATAAGAAGGGTGTAGAGGAATGCACAATTGAAAAGATACAGACTACACTGTGACCAGGCTGGAATATTGCCTTGTCTAATTTTGACAACCATATGTCCTCATGTGTGTTCTGGTTTTTTCTTGCTGGTGTTAGAGGGGTGTTTGAAATGATGCTCTTAGGGTGACTCATGGGCTGTCAGCCTCTCACTGGGGAATCCCTTAGATTTMTCTCTATCCTCTCCATCCTAGAGGACACCCCAGACAGAAGAATAGCCTGTCTTCTCATCCTTAAGTATTGTCTGATGAGGGCTCATTTCTCTTTCATACCAACCATTGTATTAGCAAGYCTTTTATGGGCAAACTGTGTCTCTTTGTCTTCTTTTCATGCTTCTGCTACACACATTTTTAGGTGCAGCGCATTGCAACTTCTCAACTTCACTTTCCAAATGCTGCAGTTACTCTTAGAGGGACTCTTGAACTAGTAATTACAGCTAGACACAAGGGGAAGAAAAGCCATTTGGAAATCTCTTCAGGAAACAACAAATTTGCATAATGATAACTCTGAGGTGTCTGGAAAAGAAAGTAGTCAAGCAATAATTTATCACAATTTCAGAATGGCACTGCCACATAAACAAAAAGCTAGACTGCTTCAAATYGACCAACTTCAGTAGAAGTTGTATCAGACTTGTATGAAGTTGCAAAATAATTTTCACATCTGTATTTTTCTGTMGTTCTCTGTGTAATTTTCCTTGCCATTTTTGTCCATTTTCTTATTCCTTATGTCCTGCACATAGGTTGGAGCTCAATTCCCTTAGTGGTTATTAACTTTGCTGGTTATTTCACTATCAAAGAATTCATAATTAAGCATAGTTTTCTTCTTAAAGGATAGTTTTATAATCTTTATTACTCTCTAACAAACTCACCAAGATCTAATTTTAAGTTTTAAAGGGTATATTTAGACCCCATCAATTTGGAATAGAAATGGAAAAGTTACAGTTGYGAAAAGATGGGAGTTTTATCCTTTATAAATCAAATCTGCATGTATTTTGAATGAATTCTTTGTACAGTCAGAAGTTACATATTTTTCATTTGCCTAATTAATGATTGTATGCACACACATCTGCTATTCTGTTCACTGATCCAGTGTTGCTGTTTAAAGAAAGCTTGGCCTCAAGGGGAAGTTGAACTGAAATAATATTTTGGCTTCACCAAGACAGGAAAGTAAATAATAAAGTAATATTTATGCCAAGGCAAAAAAACCCAACTTTTTTATAGGCTTCCAGTTGAGACTGAAATATCCATACTAAACTCAGGAAGAATATAGCTGAATTTTTTTATGTACTTTGGTGTTCTCATTACAGCGTACTTCTATACAGAAATRTGCAGCCATATTGTAAATTATGGAGAATTGCATTCATTCACACTGAGGTGTAACTAAGGTGTAGTGTAACAACAATTCTGTACAAGTTTAACTTGATACCTCTGTGAGTCTCTGCTGAAGGCAGTGGGAGACTCTGAAAGCTCTGTATATAAAAATGTATCTATGGCATGAGAGCTAACACGTAGGTATTGATCTAGATTTGAGCAAACACATCTGAATAATGCAACAATCTTGTAATAAAGGAAATCTTACTGTGCTCCTTATGTGTTGCTTGCAGTTCAGATCAAAAGTTGAAAAGCCAAAATATTTTGCACAGAGTTTCCAATAGAGAGCAGAGACAAAGTTCAGAAAATAATCCAAGTARCTTTTGCATGAGAGTCCTCTTTTGCACAGACTCTTTGCACTTTAGAGGGGAAGGATAGGGGGAACATAATCTCTCTTCAGAATCTTTTCAAGTTCCCATTTCATGATTTACAACCTACTGTATGTGATAATGATGTAGGTAACTGTTGTCGCTGCTGAGAAGGGAAGCACAGAAATTGTGGCRATTACTCTATGATCAGGGCCACAACCAAAAAATTTTCTTATTTCCCCAGTTCCCCTCTGTCTGCCTGACCAGTCAGGCTCTGCATTAAAATCTGCATGGCTTGTAACACAGCTTTTGATGGCAGAAGCTGGTGACATACCTTAAAGAGAAGTAGAAAGATTTCACCAAGTTTCTTACTCTGTTTTGATTCTCACTATTCCCTTTACCAAGTAGATGAAAGAGGCTTTATTGTTAATTGTAAACTCTTCCCCATGTCCAGGAACCTCTTCCTCTTGCTGGGCCCGTAAAGATGCATGACTAGGGCAAGGTTTGTTCACAGTGTTGGGAAGGAATTTATTTTTAAAAATTCAGTGACACTCCTGGCATGGCAGGAATGAATGATTCAGTGCATTTGAAAGCATGTGTGACTGTAATTCATGTAATTAATGTAATCTTGCTATTGCAATTTTCTTATATTTCAAATAGAAGAAGTAGAAAAGAAATTAGTTTATTGCTATGACTTTCAAAAGAAATTAGTAGCTGAGCTGGCCAAGCAGCTGATCAAATCCTAACTTRGAAGGTCTGAAGACTTCAGACATAAGCTATAATTACAGTATCTCTGGTGGTCTAGATTTTCTTACAGACCTTAGGAAAAAAAATCATTAATTAGTACAAAGTCAAAAGAAATCAGAGACAAAAGGCTTTTGTATTCTCTCTGGCACTGAATTGTCTAACCTGGGTAAAATCAGGACCTTGTGAGATATTGTGGGACAAATCTTGAATGATTAGTGACGCGTATATATACCCCTGCAATGTAATTGTGTGTGTGTGAGAGTGTGTATGCATCAAACAGCAGTATATGGCTTAACCCTGATAATCTCCATGGTAAATGTGTACTTCCTCCCTTCTTTATATGTACAAAAGTACCCAACAATGTGGTCGCTGGGTGTAAGTTTCATTATGTCTATCTTGTTTTGGCTGCATTTAATGTAAGTAATTTGTGGCTCAACACAATAAGTTTGGAAAGATTTAACTTCTTGGCAATGCCGAAAGACTGCAATAGTTACCTTTAAGTTGCAGAAGTCTCTCTCTCTTATATATATAACTACTCCAACTTAGCAGGCTATTTATGTAATGAGATACATTCAAACAGAAGGCAAAAGGAGCAAAAGCTCAATTAAGAAGCTTTTATTATTGAAGTAAAAAAAAAMCAACAAACCACTGAGCACTTGCTGAACCATAGTAAGTTAAGACACAGTTCATTCTTAAACCTCTAATTTTTTTTCCAACACTTATTTATTTTATTTTGTAGCAATAGTCCTTTGTTTACAGACAGATGATTCAGAACCCTACCT
The DNA here is from genome assembly GCA_014549065.1 of Cardinalis cardinalis. Taxonomy (NCBI): domain Eukaryota; kingdom Metazoa; phylum Chordata; class Aves; order Passeriformes; family Cardinalidae; genus Cardinalis; species Cardinalis cardinalis. Next base: position 986,368 of record JACDOX010000132.1, read on the forward strand.
AGTTTGTACCATAAGCTTTACATTTTAACTCACACAGGAAATCCAGGTCCTAGTTGTGAATTGTATATATCAATGTATCTGCCATAGCTGCTCCCTTGCTGCCCCTGTAAGCTAGGAGGAAGGCTCCTGGAACCCAAAGGTGGCCCCTGCCCAGTGCAGTGGGACCAGCTCACTGCCTTTTGCTCCCATCCTGCACTGTGATGTGTTTTATTTTTCCTGAATTCAAATGTATTGAACTCTTGGGTTCTGTTCATAGTTAAGAAGGATCTTGAAACTTWTTGAATTGGGGTGATGAATTAAAACATCTATTTTTGAATGAAGCTGGATTTTATTCTCTTGTAATTACTTAAATTCCTTTTTTAATAAAAAATGTAGTAACTTTGACAATATCTGGGTATATTGATTGTCATTTATTTTAATTTTACTTCACATCTTTTCATTTACTACCCACACATGCACAGTTTTATTCAGATATTCAAAATGGAGAAGAGAAATAAGGACAAAGTGAGAGTGTGGGGAGCAGAAAGTAAAAAAATTGCTGAGAAAGGAAAGAAAAATTGACACACACATACATCAACCAGAAGAATTTGTTTTCCYAAAGGAACTTGCAGTTCTCCAAAGAGTTAGCAGGAATAACATGAATCWGGTAGATTCCCCCAGGTTCCAGTACAGGAACTTCTTATCACAGGAAAATAAAATTTTTAGGTAGGTTGATTTTAAAGTCATATGTAATTTCTTACATTTATTATGTGTTCAGTTCACAATTCCAAAAGTAAGCAGAAAATATAATATGCCCAAAAGGACCTGCAGTACCTGAAAGGCAACACCTGAATGAAAATTTCAAAATATCATATAAATGCTGCAAGGATACAACAAAACGCTCAGCTTCTCTTAACTCTACAGGAAGATGAGCTAGAAGACCTCCTCAGCCAATCGGCAGTAGGAAAGCCTCAGACCAGGAAACTCTTTAAAGTACAGTATTTGTGAACATTGCAACCGTACTTTCCCATTGCTGCCCCTTGTTTTTCTCTTCTTTATGTTTATAGAATCAGAAGCCACGGGTGAAGTTACTCATGGAGAAATTTGAGAGATGTAGCAGAGGCACAGAGGATCCTTCAAACAGTGGGCCCCTCAAAATCCCAAGACAAGATGCCCCCAAAGGATTACAGACAAGGAAAGCAGCACTTGAGAGATTTACAAATAAAGGATATACTGCGTTTTCTGCAGGACCCAGTACTCTTCACAAACCTGCTCAGCCTAAGCCTCCTCTGGCAGTCAAGCCTTCAAGTGATGATAAACCAGAGAAAGACCCAAACCCACCACATTTAAACCCAGTGGCACAAAGGTTTGGTGTTCAGCTTCAGCCCACTAACAGAGGAAATGATGAAAAAGCTGGATGCACTAAACTCTCTGTCAAAACCAGTGACCCGTCAAAAGAAGACCCAAAGCCTCTGAACCCAACGCCTACATGGAACAAGTTCATTTCTCCTCCTGATAAAGAAAAAAATCCTCTAGGATCAAAACCTAATTTAAATTTTGCATCACAGGAGAATGAGGCAAAACCGGAATTCTCAAAAGTAGCTGCAGTTAAGGAAAAATTAAGGTCTGCAACACAAGAAAATGAGCCCAARCCTCCTGTTTCTAAACCACCTCTTGCACAGAAACCTTCTCTAAACAATGAGGTATCTCAGAAGGGAGATACTTCAAATAAAAGTGATTCTCTGCAAAGACAATCTGGACCTAGAACAAATATACATGCACACCAAGAAGCAAAAGAAATGGGTGAAAGTAATAACTCTGCTGCAGAAGCTCCAGGCAGTACTTTTCCTAAAATAGCTTTGAAGCCTACTGGCCTCAGGTCCAGCTTATCAAAAGGAATCCCCAAAACTGTGGCAGAAAACACTGAAGAAAAGGGAATGAGTGCTGCCAAGAACATCTTCCTCAAGAAAATCACCGAGGAAGAATCAGGTTCTTCTCATAAATTCCGTAAGATGAATACAGCACTTACTGCAGGAAGACCATTGGGTGAATCACAAGAGGATGAGGACAGGAGTTCTAGAATGCCCAAGCGGAAAATCTTGCAGTCAGTGGCCAGTCTGGGCCAGCCCCCAAAAAAGCCCAGCAGACCCCCCTCTGTGAACCTGGAAAAGTTCCTGAAGATCCGCCAAAAATTCAGTAAGTCCACTCTGTTCTTGCTTCCTTAGGTATTAGCTTTTTGATGCATTTAGAACCCGGTTAATTTCAGATGGAATCTCCTCTTCTGTTCAGAAATAACTCGTGCATCAGAAAACCCTTTAAAGCTGTAACTTGGGCTTCTGTCTCTTCTGTACAGAAATTAAAATTATATTCTCTATCCTTCAGTGGTAAAGTTCAGGAAGAATGTTTACTGTATTGGGTTCACCTGTTTCTTGAAACTACTCAGATGCMGCTGTAACTTGTGTCAGGGAGTATTTTCTCAAAAGGCATTTAAGTCCTGATTTAATTAAACAGATCAAACTTAGATGCTTCAATTTTAAGTGTAGTTAGTGGGAAAGGGGGATGCCCAATGGTGTGATTAGGAGCTCTGAAGTTGCTGACAGTGGAGTGGAGCTCAAACTCCGCGCTGTGCATGTGTGGTACATCAGGTACATTCATGTAATTTAGTTGATACATAATTTGTCCTTGTACCTTCTGTGTCTAGAATTCTAGAGAATTGACAGCATGGCTTGTGTTTCAGCAGTTCTGAGTACACATAAGGCAGGTCTTCCTGAGGTGGGAGAGGTTCAGAGGGGCTATGGCAGCATGAAAAAGCTCTGAGCTGATTTCTCTTAAGAGAAAAAGCCTCATTAAAAACACAGTTTCTGCATGCAGCTATATGTTGTGTTACTATTAATTCTACTCAAAGATTAGGAGTGTATCAGTAATAAAAAAATTTGCTTTCTTTTCAGCTGCTGTGTTCTGGTTTTTTTCTGTTACCTTACAGTGAAGGAAATGTTCTGACAAATCCAAGATCAGACCAAGATCCTCAAATGATGCAAATTTGTGTATATCTTTAGGACAAATACACTCATATACAATCTCAATACAAAAAGACAGCATTTTCAGCCAACTACACAAGTAAATGTTTTGGTTATATAAGAGTAAGAGCTTTGCTAGTTAAAACATTGAGAGATCCTCACAAAGGCTGGAAATACAGAAAATGGCAATTTATTTTAAATACATTTTAAAATTTACTTTAAATAATTAACTGAGGAATCTTTATTTATTGTTCTGCTCATTGTTTATTCAGATGTTTTTTCTGGTTCCCATTCAGTTATAGACACAAAGCATTTTTTTCATTATCTTTTTAAAACTGAGCATAAGAAATATTTAGCCTGTGMATTTTAAATCAGCACTGTGGGGAGGGCTGTAAGAATATCAGAATTTTTGTTAGAAGGAATGTGTCCAGTTGTCACTAAGCAGGGGTAAGAGTAGCCACCACCCTGACAGTCACGGGAACATGAGCTAAGGATGGAGCTGCCCAGCATGGTGGCCCAGGTGGTTTTCAATTATGTTGCAAAACTCACACACAACTAAGTAGAAATTAAGGATCAGACATGGTCTTTTCTATCTCACAGTCATAGGGGCAGGTCAAGAGTGAAAAATTTAGAAACCACATCCGTGAGAAGCTGTCCATGGTGTCCCTGAACTTCAGTTTTCACTCAGAGAGCTAGCATGTAGACCTTGATATTCTTTGGCTTTAATTAATGCAGCCCATCTCATTGTGGCCGGAAGTCTACACAGAACAGTTCTGGTGGACAGGCAAGTTGTTCTAGAGTGAATCCTGAACAAACTCCTTTTAATGAATAACTCAACAGTTATTCATTGTTGATGGGTTTCTTGGAACATAAAAAAACTGAACTGTGTTTTTTTTTCTTAACTGTCATTTCAAGAATCAAAGTCATGTCAGGAAGACGCCACCCGTCACAGCACAAATTCTTCCTGTTCATTACTGTGTCCTGGTGAACAGAAGCTTTCCCTAGTTGCTTAATTTGCTGCTCTGATTCAGGTGCTGAAAATAAAGGAGACTAAGCAAATGAAAATAATTTTTCCATTCAACAAAGCTTTCTGAGATCTGACCTTTGGAGCTTTTGGTCTGTAATAGGGCAAAAGTAAGGCTTTGCATTGTTCTTTGAGAGGAGAAAACCTCCACATCTAGTGGTTTTTACACTTGTGTTAGGGGAATGTGCCTGCACTATAGAAAACCTTGTATTGTCTGATTTAAAACATGAGTTTGAATCCTGMTTTCTTAGAAGTATCAATTCACCCCTTTTTCTTTGGTTATCCTTCCCCATGAAATCTGTTTTACTGGTTTGTGGGAGAAGGATTTTAATCATCCACCATGCCTGCATGAATACTAAGGGATGTTAGTTTGATGTTGGCCTTGCTGTGGATTAGAAATTTTCATCTAGTCCTGAAAAACTTTTCATGATAAAACTTCTGTAGATACAAATGTCTTTTTCAAGAAAGTCTCACTATTGACATRCTACTATTTTCCAGTGAAGGCAGGCTTTAAGAAATTCCTGTCTGGGCCTGCAAATACATGGCAGAATAGTAAATTCCTGTGTTATGTCCCATTGCAGCAATTTTCCATGATGGATCATATTACTTCAGCTAAGAGTTAATGAGGTGCATGTGCTTTCTATGTTCAGAAAACAATAACAGCTACGTTGTTATACAATAAACACCCAAGGTCTTAGAAAAAAGAAGAGAAACAAAGTCATTTTGCTGACAGCTTTCCATGTGAGGCCACAACTGTAATGTCGCTTATGAGAACCACACTCAGAGCAGTGGGATCACACAGGTACAGGTGGCCAACACACAAAGCCAGCCACAGGCTGAGCCCCCAGTGCTCTACACACCTCTGCACAGCTCCTGAACAACAAACACTGGGGCTTCAGTTTTATTCAATGATAATAAAAAGTGGGCACATGCTATCAGTCTGCTTCAGTCAGGGAGAAAATTCCTCAGAATTTTTAAGAGCCTCCACAACAAAGAATATAAAGGCTGTGGAGGAAACCCTACCACTCTGGATTTTTTGAAGCATTACCTTAAAAGGTCAAGGGTTTGTCACATAATTCTGCTAAAATATATGGACAAAACTGTAAATTAAACTGCCAGTATGGTTAAAGCATTGAAAAAAAATTAATCACTGCAATTTAAAAATTAATTTGACCATCCTTACAGAAATATGAATGAGACCACTATTTATCTAAGTTAGTTAGTTAGTTAGTTAATAATAGTTAGTTAGGTAGTTAGTTAGTCAATCTGCTTAAGAAAACAGATAAACCAACATTGAGTGTTTTCTTGCAGATAATTGCTCAGAGTGCCGCTTGCTGCAGTTGTGTATAAGGAAGGAAAAGTACACAAAACTCACTGCAAATTAATATTTAAACTCATTATACTTCATTATTACCTTAGCTACAACATTCTGCAACATTTTCCAAATGTCCTAAGAGTATATTTTTATTTTAAAGGAATAAATTGTATCCGTTTCACATCAGGAGACTTGTCTCCATTGTGAATTGTCAAAGCTTCTGCAACTGGCAGATCATCTCCTATGTTTTCATTTGTTATGGCTTATGTGCCATACGTGTTCCCTTCAAGATTATCTGATTCTCAAAAATTAACAGTAAGATGTGGGTTGTTTTTATCACAGGATGGAAGCACAGAAAACTATTTTTCTCGTGTTTACACTTGTTATAGTCTGCACATGAATTCTGCAGTTGTTTCTGCAGCTGACTGCCCTAAATCCCATTGAGTCAGCTAAAACCACTCCTGAATGGAGAAACTGAGATGCAGAATTTAGGACTCAGAAGAGAAGCCATGCGAGTGCACCTGTTAATTTTGGTAAGAGATTTGACATGTAGTTTGAATGACTTTGAGGCCCCTTCTGTTTTGAATCAAGGTATATGCATAACATATTCACTCAATGGGTCTGGACCTCTGCAAAGGACTGAATGAAGCACATAAGGTATTATGCTCTACTTGAAACCATTGCCCAACTTCCAGCAGGGTCAGTGCTGGATGGATTTAACATAGTGCCTTGAGGATTACACTATGTATGAGAGCAGCCTTTGAGAAAAAGTGCTAAGAGGAGTAGTTAGAAAGGAAAATTCATAAGGATGCAGAAAAAAGCCATGATTTTCTCATGGAAGGTGACAGAAAGGAAGCTGCTGGAAAGGAAAAAGTAAAACTGATGGAACTGAGTAATTACTTCTGCTTAGTAAAATTCCCTTAATTTCTGAATCATGTTCTTTAGTTCACCTGTTTTGATTCACAAGAAGAAACACCTATTTATGCACCTTCATCATGTGGTTGCATTATATGGGTCACAATACAAAAGAATCTCTGCTGTACCAGCCCCTCAAGTGCTCTGAAATCTGTCCAGATTCCAGAAAAGAATGTGAACACAGAGCTTACAACTTAATTTATAGATTGAAAAAGTTGTAAGAACTTGCTGAAATTTTCCCATTCTTTAAGTTGACACACATTTTGCTTAAAGCCTACTTTGCAACTTTAATTTTTAGCAAGAGAGTGCATCTAGCTTATCACACTATTTTATAGACAGCTTTATGGTCAAGTTGGAAAATATCTTGTTTTCCCTGATACACAGAAGTACTGTGGTGATGGAGTTCTGGACATGTTGCTGGTACCATTACTGTAGAATACATCTTGGACCCAAAAGTTGTTTAGCTCAAAAAAAAAATAAAGCTTTGTAGTCTGTTTACGTGTAATTACAGGAATAATTAGCACATACTTCTTGTATTAGAATTTTGATATGTACTGAAATTTCTCTCTGAGCTGAAAGTTCTAATTTCTCTGTACTCTTTAAATATTTCCTCGTCAGCTCACAGAGATAAAACCTATGCAGGATGCATAATGTTTGAATTTGAAACAATCTGTGCCCTACTGGTGCAAGTATTTTCACCTTTTTATTTTCTAGACCTATTTTGGTTCACAGGGAGAAATGTTCTTAATCAATCTCCATCATTTGGTGGCCTTACATGAGTAATAATACAGCGCAAACTAATATATTTCATTATAGAAAATCATAGTTCATTATAGTTCATATATGGAAAACTTCCAGTCATTCTTGAAAGTTTTGATATTAAATGCTGCAATGAATATTCAGTATTAATAGACACAAAAAACCCCATGCTTCTCATAGTAAAGCTGTTAGGAAGATTTTGAAATTCTATCTTAACTTTTTTTTTAATCCTAAAAAGTTCCATTTAGTAAAGAACATTCCTGAGGTCATTGGTTTCCTCTTGAAATTGAACCCTCCTCAGATATGTGCATTTTGAACAATGGTGTTCCTTGTTTGCAAATTCTGAAGAGAAAATCTGCAAACTTCCACTATCCAAATGCAAGACTTTGTTGCATGGGAATTTTTTAATGAAAATTATTTTTTATATACCCTGGTATGTATGATGTAATTATTTTTCACATTGAAAAATTTTAAAACCCCTCATCATTTTTTAGTTTGGGAATAGTCACATTTTAAGAAAACTTTTCCAGAACATTTTCTTTACAAAGTTGCCTTTGCATCATTGTGTCCATTTTCTTTTGCCTTCTCTTTCAAATACAAATGAATTACAAAAGACTATTTTTGAACTATCTTATATGTCCTCCATCTCTGAATGTTTTCAATTTTTACTCCTTTCTCTTACAAAAGAAATGATAGCATGCAACATAAAATTAATTGAATCACGTTTATATTTTTAGTAGAACCAGAAGTAGTCATTAAGGCTTTTTATCAGACAAATGGAAAGTTTCAACTGCAGTTCAATTTGGATTTAATTTTGTGTTCCTCTTTAGATAAGTACAGTCTTCTCTCTATGATAACTTCCAACACATCTGCAGTTGGAAATGACTTTTCTCATGCCAGTCAGCACTGCCCAACAGAAGAAGTGTCCTGGACTCCTAAAGAATWAGGAATACCTAACCTTATATTTAGTCACCACAAGGCTCAGTCCTGCAAATTTTTACATACCCAAGTACTTTGGGTGAAACTATGAGCCTTCTTTTTGGAGTAAGACTGTGGGCATACTCAATATTTTTCAGCCCTCAACCTTAAATGTAAATTTAGATGCTCACTTTCATGTGCTCTATATTCTTCATCTGTTTGTCTCTATATATATGGAAGGCGAAAAATCCCCAACCTTGTATGGATCTAGAATTATGTCCACTCTTAATATGTCAACTATATGATATTTTTGAGAAGATAAGTGTTAGAATAATTGTTAAACCTTATGCGAAACATCCTTAAGGTAGTGTGTGCATCTGTTGTGTAAAGATTTTCAAATTGAGTCTAATGAGAAGTTTTGCTTTAAAACGGACAGATTCTCCACCTGCTTTGATCATCTTTTTCATGATGTTATGAACAACTATGAGCAGAATGATCTGAAAAAGGATGAAGACCTGGGTCTTCATTTCCACTTTTTCCCTTTGTCTGATATTCCACTATTTTGGGACGTAATTTTGTTTGCACACAGGGGAAAAAAAAAACTTAATCACCTAACTCAGAGGAAAATCAGGAGAGATGAGAAGAATAAAAGAAAAGAAAACTCATAAACGATTGTACCTAGGCATTTTTAAAAGGAAGGTCTGGACTTGAGGAGAGCAACAACCAGAAACTTTCCATGCTCTTTGTTTTCAAGGTGTGAGCAGTATCACAACTGAACTTTGTTGCTACAGAATGTGTCACAGCAGCATAATCAAAAGCCCTGAGCTTCGGCTCTTTTGTAAGTTTACCTGCTCACTCTGAGCAGCTCCAAAGCAGCATAATAGTGAAACCTGAAACCATGGCTTGTATCTAAACGAAAATGTGGTTAGGGAAGCAGAGCCGAGCACAGCTCTCTGCACATTACAGATGAAGTAGGAAGTGGCTGATCAGCTGCTGCAGATGTTGTTGCAGGTTCTTAGTAAACCCTCTGTAAAACCCAGAAGGCTACCCAGATCTTGCATGTAGAAGTGGTGAGGTGCTTTGCAGTAAAACTGAAAAGCATGTTGGGTTTGCAGGGTAGCTCAAAAACATTTTGCTTTATAAAAATATTCTTTTAAAGACTTTCTGATGTRTAACTGCTTAAAAAATCCTGAAGTCATTTTATGATGAAAACTATAAAAATTCACTATTAATTTTTAAATTACAAGCWTTTTTTCCCACAGAATATTTGAAGTTTCCTTGTAGCACCTGCTCACTGTCAGGTTTTTTTTAACATTACTAAAAGCTGGAGTCAGCAACAGACCAGGAGCTTACTGCATCAGGGGTCAAAGGCAATAAGATCTCACCAAATGCCATACTCTAGGCCAAAGAAAGAAGATGGGGTTTTTTTAGAATGCAAAGTCAATRATCCATTTTTGCCTTGCATGTTGCAAGAGACTGTATTGTTATAGAAGGGATTTTCTTGTTTATATATGTATATGAATTTATGCTGTCTATTTATGGTAAAGCAGGTATGATGAGACCACTCAAAATGGAATGTACACAGTGCTATGCATTGCTGTTCAGTTCCAGTTGCTACAGCCTGACATCTTAAATATCATTAACGGTTCAGTCTTTTTGGTTAAGTCTGGACTATCTGGAGACTRGAGGCCAGACTAATGCATTTGCAAGAGAGTGTATTGCAGATAAGATCAACACAGCTGTTTTGAGCTAACTGGGATTTCTAAAGTGCTGCTGGCTTTGGGAACAGGTCTACATTGCTGCTGCAGTCCCGCCAAGTGTGATAAAAATATGAATAGTTGAAGCCAGACCACCCTCTGCTAGAACAGGATATTTGCCTGCTTCAAGGGAGATTATCAAAATGACTATTTTTCATTGTTGCCAATTAAAAGCTTTGTGCCAAAAAAACCACATTCTATTGCAATACTGATTTGATTGAACAGACGGGTTTGTCTCTTCAGCTGATGGATGCAGAACTGTGGGTATGAGTGCTAAAAACTATGTGAGATTTTTTCCCCTTTGACAGCTTCTGTTCTGCTCAGGTTGGTAATTGGATGTTTACCGTCTTCTGTGTGCCAATCTCTCACCCAAACACTGAGATACCCTGGTATTTAGGGAGGCGATAAATAGAGACATGTTAAGTTTTATTAATACTGGAGCCAAAATCACCCTTGCACATGAGTCCAATTCATTTTACAATTTTGAAAAACAAAGAACCATCTGTGACCAAAGGACTAGTTCCCTGAAGATTCCCATCCCACCAAGTAATACATGTTCTGGGTGTAGTCCATTACAGACTTTAGGCAGTGCTTGGACTTCCCTTCGTTTTGCCACATATTTATGGAATGAGCCTCTCAGGACAGAGTGATGAAGTATCTCAGGACAGCACTGAATGTTTTAATAGGGTGAGAATGGCTTTTTCTCATTCTCATTCTGTCCTGAATGYTTTTGCCCATATAGAATTCACTAGTTCAGAAAGAACTGGACTTCTAATTTCTCTTTTGAGTTCACATGGGAGAGGCATAGAAATTATGCTTTTTTATGCAGGTTGATTTCTTCTGCTGTTGAACACAGAATATCTGGACATGAAGGGAAGATGAGATCTTTCTCTAGATATCATACCAAAGAGGTATCAGTGTTTCCCTTTCACGAGCCAAGGGTGAAAGTCACAAGTATTGCATCAAGACAACTTCAGTGTCCTTCACTTCCTGATAAACAAACATTCCCAGGAATGTAAGTGAACTTTTGGCCAGTGCCCGTATGAAAGCTGTTTGAGAAGGTTCTCCAAGAACACAAGATAGATTTTTGCAGTGTTCTGTGCATAATTGTACTGTAAGTGCTGAGGATCTGGGCATGATTAAAGAAGTTTAATACCACAAGCATCAGTATAATGGGACATTCTGTGGACAGTTTTTATAGCAGGTTTCTCTATACAGCTGCAGTGCCTTTTCTTCTGTTCTTTTGTTTCTGTTTGAAGAGCTTCCGTTTCTGCCTCTGTTTATTCMGTGCAGCACTACTTGTGAAAAAGCTGAGAGTCCTGAGAGGAGAGGCTATTTGGAAACCGAGGTGTTAGCTGTCAAAGCTGCCACACAGTGACCACCCTTAGCACTGTTTACTGTGATGAGAGTGCTTCAGGTGCATGTGAAGCTAGGATGTAGTTTCAGTTTAATTTCTTGATCTGAGTGTCTGCTGCTGACTGCTGTTCCACTACCTCCATGGAGCTTTTCCATGTTTTTATAGTACCRAGYRTCCCAGATTAAAARAAAAAAAAAAAAAGAGCTGCTCCATTAAAATAGGAAAAAACCCCACTATTGAATGTTATGATAGCTTTGGCTCAGCAGGCCTGATTATTACACTTTTTTTTTCCAAACAGCTTTTCAGCMTATCACTTTTCTACCTAAATCATTCCACTATTTCTAGTATTAGAATGAAAGTATTTTACACCTACATCAGTTTCGGTCATAAGTGTAATTAATTAAGSTAATTAAAACTCTAAAGGTCGAGAAGAGTCAGTTACAATAGTTAGAAAATGAAAAAGCAGTATTTCTATTAATAACGATGTTACTATTAGATGATAACAAACTACAAAAATTAAAAAGGACAGGTTGTTCAGCCTTTATACTTAAAAATAAGCTCTTAATCTAAAATGCATGTGGTGTCCTTTCCTGGTTCACTTTCCTATTGCCTGAATTTGGCTCTCAAGAGACATCAGATGAAAGAAGTATTATGCACAGGGATTTCGGAAGAATTTTTACCTTAGCCCTACAAAGGACTTATCACAAGTAATACAATATGAAGACAAAAGGTTCATATGCATGTTGAGCACATACACAACACTCTGTTAGGACAACGTGGATACAACCACAGAAAAACTGATGTAGAATTCCCTATTAAAACACAAACATAAATTTGAGAGTATTATTAATACCAATTACCATGGCTTTCAGGAAAACAAAACAAAACAACAACAAAAAATAAACCAAACCAAGAAAATCAAAAAACAGACTCCTTTCTGGTTGTTTTATTTGATTAGACTCCAGAATTCATYTGGAGATACATTCATATTCTGGAGATAGGTTCATCTTTATAAGAAGTTTTAGGGCAATGAGGAATTGTAGTCTGCAGATGAATAAAGACTGTGAAGAATTAAATGCTAAGATGTAGTCTGCAAATATTCAGATACAACAAGAGCACAGTGAGGTGTAACCTTGGCTCATTTAAGCAAAGTTTGCTTTTATTCAAATGCAATTGTATATATATAATGAAGAAATGTAAACCATACCTGTGAAACAAGGTTGTGTAATGATTTGGAGGAAAAAAATCAAGCTATAAGCAGCTCTACAGTTGGGTAAGGACTGTGATGAGACATGATTATAATGCATAAAGGTTATCAGCTTGTACTCTAGATTCTTGGAGTTTTACCCTTAAAGAATTTTCATATAATTACAAAGTTTTTGAATAAAAGATTTTTGCTCATGGACATTGGTTTAATAGTCAGGAGTCTGCTCATACRAAAAAAGGAGGAGAGATGACAATTGGAGAAAATACTGAAACCCACTGGATGCAATCAGTAGAGATATGGCCAGATGAAGAATGACTTGCAATTTTCATCACTCCATGTGGCAAACAAGTGCATGCTCTGTAGAATTCCAGTGCCAGATTTTCTACAGTGTTGGAAAGGTTGGAGAGATAACAGAAATAGCTATGAAATAATTGCTACATGGGGAAGAAAAAGAAAAAAAAAGCACCCTTGATGGAGATTTAAAAGGTTGAGTCTTTTAAAGTCACTGAAAAGACATCTGAGTTATGTAATAATTCCAGTGCTATCAATACCTTTTGGGTATAAAACAGTGGTGATAAAAAGACTTTTGACCTTGTGTGCAAAGGTAAAATTAAAAGTAAAAGAAACTGAAGCCTGAGGAATTTAGAAAACAGTTAAGATGCAGATTTTAATAATAMGCAAACTCAAGTACCGCTACAAAAACTCTGTAGTATTCTTTGTCTTGTCAACACTTCTCAAACAACTGAAAGGCACATTTTAGCCAAAATGTTACTTTAGTATAGCTCCAGATGTTGATCTCAATATTTCAAATGTGATGTAACGCACAAGACAGCAATAAAAGGATGTCAGCATTGAATTGGAAGGGATATAAAGAAGTTGTTTGTCACTATTTTGATGTCCATCCCAATGTACAGGGTAAGAACAACTGTACTAGAACTTATCCATGCCATAAATTTATCCTACTTTTTCAACATGGACCTCAAAGCATGAAAATTCCACTTTCACTATTAGGAAGTGCCTTCTAACAAATGCTGCTTGCTTTTAAGCRTGTTACTAATTGCCTCTTCACTATGGAAAAGAAGGGGGGAAATATAAATTATCCCTTTCTTTGCTACCAGAGACTTAGGTATTAATTTTGTTCTACCCCGATCTTACCACATTTCCACCATTTGTTCAATATATTCAGGAATTTATGTTTTCTATACCTCATTCTCACTATTCTCCTTTGGGTACTCTCCAGCTGACACACATTGACCCTCCTGTAGCCTCCTCAGTACTAAGAGAAAGGATTATTTCACTTAATTTTTGGGCTATATTTTTGAATAAAATGTTAAAAACATAAGTGGTACAAAATTAATCTTGACATATCTTAAATGGTACAGATCTTCTTTTGTAATATGCATGTTCCTTAATTTACAAACCACAAAAGAATTCACTTGTGTAATCATCCACTTTGGGACTATCAGTATTTTGCTGTTTAAGTAATGGAGGAACTTAACAGGTTAAAATGAACCATTGTTCATATATATGTTGACAAGTTGGTCTAAGCATCCATGAAGAAATATTTATCTGCAATTTTTTGAGTTGTATGGTAGTACAGAGAAAAACGGTTAAGGTTTGATAATTTCACTTTGATTTCCATGTGAGATAAGGAAAGGTCCATCCTAAAGTTACCAACTCCCCTTTTCCTGTCTATCACAAGGACAGAATTCCAGACACCCAATATGCCAAAAATGCTCTTCCAATAGCTTCTTGCAATTTTCAGTCTTACCATTAAACTTTAGTAAATATTTGTTGTTGTTCTGTGTTTTGAGCCACTTTTTTTTCAGTGAGGTTATCATTTCCTTTACTTGACAAGATTCTAATCTGTCACAGGTGTGAACTTTAAAGTAAATTCTCCAGAAGACAAAGGGGTTTCTTCTCAGTTGTAATTGATTTTAACAGAACTCAGAATTTGTTTTTTCCCGCTGTTCTCCTTTTCCTTAGATTTCTCTGGATTTGTCTCCATGCGGCTGGGAACAGTACTTTTTGGCTAGATTTTAATCCACTAATAATACTTCAAAAAAAAAATCATACTTCAGAAACATCATAGCATCAAAACTCTGACTTAATTTGCTTGTAGATAATTTGCTTGTAGATAATTTCTCTCAAAATCAACCCTCAGAGCAGAGGTTACTATGGTTTGGTTGTGGTTTGTGCAGGGAGCATGAATTCAGTACAGCACACATGCATACCAGCTCACTCATGTAATTGTGGCTTCTGTGCCTAGTGCAGAGCACCATTAGTTTTTGAGGCTACACCTGTCTGCTGAGGGTGTAGCTTTCTRTGCAGCTTTGCCACTTTTCTAATCTGAGCTTGCTAGAAAAGTCCAGACTTTCTACAACTTATATTAAAAATATATTTGAAGATGTTCAGAGACCTGTACCTCTCTTTATAAAGGCCAAAATAGATTTTTGTTTCTCATCTCTTCCCTTAAAACTTTTTCTTTGAGGAAAAAAACTCAGCAAGACTATGTCAGTGCTCATATGAAATCCTGCAGCTGGTCTTTTAAGCGAATTGTGGAATTAAATTATAATTTAGTTTTGAAACACAGGTATTAATATATTGGGTGAACTGTGCTGGTTTTGTGTCTAGTTCATGTCTTGTCAAAGCCATTTTTGTGTCCTTGTACAGGGAGAACATTTTTGAATGCAGAGTCTCCTCCTCTCTAGTGGGATAAGATAATGCAACAAAAATATCTAAGAGCAGGTTCAACAAAATATACTTTGTCTAGGGTGTTTTCAGTACTGATATCTTACCCGAAAACTTCATCAAACACAGCAAAGTTCCTTCCTCAGATGTTTGCTTGATAAATTCAGTCTGTTCTGCTCTATTTCAGGTCCTAAAAATGAAGGTTTGAAACAGAAAACACTTTCCTTAGCAGCACTTGCCCCACCAATACCTCCATCACACACTGCTGTACCACCTCCTCCACCAGCCTTTCACCCATCCCTGCAGGGGCCAGCAGCTCCCAGTCTGCCTCCCAGAAACATCAAGCCCAGCTCTGAAACAATGTGAGTGAACATAAGCCACAAGATCTTTATTTTCTCACCTTTCTCTGCCTACCACTTTCCTCCTGGCACAGCAGGCAAAGGCTGCATGTGTTCCAGGTTTCTGAGAGAAGGGTATCTCACACTATTTTCTTTATCCCACCCTGTACCTGGCCTGTTTAGAATTAGCTTTTTGTACTAGTTTGTACCCTCCATCTGTTCAGTTGTTTCCCTGAATTGTCTTGTGTATAACAACAATTTGGTTTTGTCCTCTGTTGGAGAGGGTAAGGGGAAGGGAACAGACTGGATTTTACTCCAGAACAATCCAAAAACTTTAAACACTGATAGAAAATCAGTTGCCTCAATAGCTTAAGGTTTCCCCTGAATTTTTCTGGGCAAAGAGGGCGAGGAGGGTCAGGTCTATGAGCCAATACCCCAGGAAGCAGCCTTGCAAGCTGGAGGAACTGAGCTCAGCACTGGTTGTGAAACTGCACTGAGGCCATGACATGGCCTTGTGTGATAACCCCGAGAAGCCTCTGTTGTTATGGGCTCCTTTCCTTATCCTTCTTTGAAGAGCTCCGTACAGAAGTGGGACCTCTGCTGACAGAGTTGTMAGTACTTGAGTCCAGCATCAAAACTGACCAGAGCCAAGCTGAGCCTGAATAATGAGCTGCTTCCTGGCCAGCAGGTACTGCAAAGAGCATCACCCAGCAGGCAGGAGGAGGGAGTGAGGCGTGTCCAGCTCAGCGCTGTGTGACAGCCTCAGTTCTGCCTCACAGCCACAGTACCRGCAGCAGCCATGCCGGGTATCCTCCTCTTTACCCAGACATAGGAGCCAAGTTTGACATCAGACACTTTTTAAATGTACCTCCAGATGCCCTGTCTGCTCTCTCATTCCTGTGGGCCCTGTAAATTCTCCTCTCTGCTGAAAATTTTTGCTTGGACGCTGACACCTTTGCTTTCGCCTGTCTCCRTGCTTTCCCCGTCAAGCCAGTTTTAGAACATCCCATTCTGCTTTCAAGTCCTTTTGTTGATTACACTTCTTTGATGATAACTGTCAACCCTTGTTTTCTTTCTGCTGTTAAAAAGCATTATAAAGTTAAATGTCCCTGATATTATTAGTTATATTCTCAATTCAATTTCCCATTTTTCTCATTTGAACATTTTAAATCTAAGAGCTCTGGTGACATTTTACCTGGCCTRACCTTTATACTGTTTCTCTTGTCCCTTGTTTAGACTTTAAGCCCAACAAGTCAAAGTCTCAGAGCTATATTTAGCATTGAGAAAAAGTCTGAAATTGTCCTTTTGCACKGTAAGAAGACTGCACCTGCAAAAATGGTTAAAAAGCCCAGCAGATTCTTTCCATTCAGTCAGCCCATCTGCTTATGATATTTTTCATACCACACTCTCTCTGAGTGCCTTTGGCTCACTTTGATGTTTTTTACTCTAGATCAAGATAGCCCCACCTGAAACACTGAGTCACAGTCAGAGAGAACACTTTAGAAAATCTTGTCTGTACTTAAGTAGGATATAGGGCTCAATAGACTGTTCTGCTTTTGTATAAAGTAGATAATAAAAAGCACCAGAAAAATTATTAATGAAAATGTAATCATAAAACCATCTTCATAGGTTTCACATGTTTACCTTTTCATATTTACAGAAACCTAGAAAATGAAGAAAATTATGATGACGTTGAATTTGTTTCACAGGGTAAGATGCATACATTTTATACATTTTAATTAATGGCTRCTGTGAGAAGCTGTAAGCATGTTGTGTTCATAAGATAAAGAAAAGTTTTTTGTATTCAAGAATGATTTGTTTACTAATTATACTGGTTCTGCCACTTTATGAAGATGGTTGTSTCATAACACTAATGGATCTACTGTCCTGTGATTAATATGATAGATTCTCAGAAACTGCATTAAATTTCTTTCTTCCCACCCCCTTMTCCTCTTTTTCTATTTTTTCTTCTTTTTATCTTTATTTTTATTTTTGTTTGGTTAGAAATATGCTGGGACTATAAATCATCAGATTTTCAAACCTGACCGAAAATGAATGCTGCTCTTTCAGAGTTGACGTTGTGTGGTCTAGTGAAGGAGGCACTGTTTTATACTTGATTAAAAAAAAAAAAAAAAAAGGAAAAAAAAAAAAAAAAAAAGCAAAAAAAAAAAAAAAACAACAACAACAACAAAAAAAACCCCGGGTTGACTGTGCTTTTACTGTCACTTTGTGGTCTGAGGCCGTGAGAGGCAGTGAGTTGTACCAAGAGCAGCAGACAAGCAGATTGTGACACAAAGAATGCCCATCTGCCTTCTGATGCCTCCTTGGTGGCACTTGGTCTGTGCCAGGCACACTGTGCATCATTTAGTGTGTTAGCCATCCAGACTCACAGCACTGCAGGCTGTGCAGCTGGAGCACAGCTTTCCTTACCTACCTGCCTGCAGAGTAAGGAGGAATCAGGAGATTCACAGAATATCTTTTCCTGCTGCCCAGGGCAGAGGCTGCCTTAGGAAAAGAGCCTTTGGCATACTTGTTCAGCTGTTGGGCTAGTGCAAGCAATTTCTTTGAAGTSTCTTTGGATTTATTAGGTTTTTAACAATCATAAAAGTAGTGATTTTGTAAACAAGTAACATCGGTAAATTCACTAACATCATTAAAGATTTTTAAAACAAATTTTCCACTCTTGAAATAAATGTGAAATATGCTGTTTGTAAATATTTTTAGTTTGCAATGTTCTATGAAAGCAATCTAGAAAAACTGAATTTTGCATTCATACCTTCATCAAAAAACAAGAGTTTGCATAATAAAAGTTTCTAGTTAATATCACTGATGTTATAGGCAGTTTTAAATAGTTAATGCTAGAATGAATTGTTTTCTGTACAAAAAAAAAATAAATATCCTGGTTTTATTTTGTTCCTTTAGGTCATGGAAATACACAGAGGGTAAGTACTATCYGGCAACATAAACCTATCTTTTTAGCAAAAACTTACAAGTTTTGTGAAACTTCTTCAACACATTAGACAATTACTTGCWGATTTAATTCAGTGTATTCACAGTAAGCTGTAGAAGCAATTATTTTTTGTGAAGGATAAAAATAAATTCAGAGAGAAACAGAGTAAACTGGAAMAAATTATCAAAGCTGGCTAGACACCAAAAATTGATTCAAAAAAAAAAAAGGAAAACTATGTCTTCTATTATCACCGACCTTTTATTTCACTGGAATTTTCCAGAAATATTAGAAAGAATGGTCCTGGTCCATTCTGGTAATAGAATATTTCAGTTAATATTTCAGCTAATCACAGATTTTTATCAGTATGTTCAAACACCTGGCTATATAAGGACTAAGACAATCTCTTAGACCCTAATCTGAGTCCCATTTAGWTCCTTAGCATTCCAGTTTAAATAGGGCTAACCCTGACACCTTCATCATGGCAGTCCAATCATCAGCAAYGATTAAGACTTTACAGGACACACTTTGCAATTAAAACTTTTGATTAAGCAATGTGCCTYGGTGATTCTAACAATCCGAGGCTTCATAGGTATGCTATTTTAAAAAAAATAGCCGAAATAAATGAATAGTGTGTTTGAATAATGGAGTAACTTGTTTGAGGAAGAATAAAGGTATTTGCATTTTGCTGTTAATGGTTTTATATAGCTTATATGAAGCTTATATAGCAGACCAAGTTTCTTCATGTCTATTCAAGTGTACTTAGACCWTTGAAAATGGATTCTATTTTATAGGGTCAAGAAAGTGATGGAGAGATGTATGAAGACATTAATGACATCAGGTAGTAATTCTAAACTCTATGACCTACTGTATCTTTATTACTATTTTTTCTAATAGATATATTAGAATATTATGTATATTTGTATTTCATCTGATATAAAAGTGCCATTCTGCTGCAGGCCCTACCAGGGATTACTGTCCTCATTCATTTCCCCAGGAGAAAGTCTGTCTCTTCACAGGTTCTTTCCCTGTTAGACCTGCCATGCCCTGGCGTGGCAGAACTCCTGCAATWAAGTAATGCAGTCACTGTGATCGAGGCAACAGAACTCTGATGTCTGATCTAAGGAGTATGTCTGAACCRCTGGTTGGAATTACAGCCTAGGAGGAAAAATAGGCTCAGCCCCAAGGTATTATGGTCCCAGAYAGGTCTTTTGTTTTGGGATTTTTTTAATGGCTTTTCAGATAAATATTCTTAGAACTCTTATGAGAGGCTGGATTGACAATTTTTGTTGCCTGAGTCAACTAGTATAGCTACAGAGACAGAACACAAGCTCTGCTTATTCTTCTTCGATTTAGGCCTTTCCTTTGATGACTCTCTCTACTCCAGTAGTGTCTAAATCTATGGGATTTACGGTGCTACAATAGCCAAAGAAAAACTCTAATYCCCTCTGAATAAGTAATTGATGTAGCATATTTCAGATGTACAATAATTTTCAGCAAAAAATTATTGTTGAATCCCCTTTGATTTATAGCCCAAGTGATCCTTATTTCAGACATTTTTTTAGAATTTGAGCCTACCTGTTTAGCAAAAGTACTGGTGGGAAAAAAAGGGGAGTTTTACTTGAGCAGCTCYATAGGGTTTCTAAAACACAGGTCTTCCAGCCAAATTGCAGAGCTGGAGATGTAGGCCTAATTCCATCCCAAGTTCCCACACCCCAGTACCTTCCAGTACACAAGGCACAGTAGGTACCCTGGTGTGAAAAAATGRGTGCAGAAGACTGACTCGTTGTGTGGACTGCTGGAATAGGCTGCTATCAATTTTAAAAACACAGTCCAGTGGCATCTCAGGCTTCAGTTCAGCCTGCATCAACCACTGGTGGCCTGGGTAAATATTTAACAGCTGCATCCAGTACAACACCCAGACTGCTGCCAGTTCACAAGCATGCTCAACAAAATTATCTCAAGAGACATTTGGACACACACATGTGGAGGCAGATAACCTTGTCTGGTGTGTTGCCCTCATGAGGGCAGACACTGTAATTTACTAATGTAGTAAAGGGCTGCTTACTCTATCTGTTGCAGCTGCATTATGGTTTAGAATCTGTAGCTTTGATTTCACTTGCAGAAGTCCTTTTTCATCACTGGCAGTATTTTGCCAGCCTTCAGTAAAGTAGCTCTAAGGAAGATTTTCTTCACACATTCTGTCCTGGCAATGCTCTTTCAGATCATCAAGGGGAAAAGAGAAGAAGTGGGACAAAGAAGATAAGAGAAGAATGGACCAAGAGAAGAAAGAACAAAAGGAAAAAGAAAAGAAAGAGCATGAACTGAGGAAAAAGTTCAAAGTAAGCTTTTTATTTGGTAATGTGGACAAAGGTATGCAAGCAGCATTATTTAGCATTGTCAAGTTCAAMATAGACTTTTCACCTGGCTATGAAACTATTTGTTATGGTAGGTAGTTCAAACACCTGCACAAATTCWGAATAAGGGTTTAAGCTATCTTTTTTGTTTGGCATATGTTTGAATGCAGGTTCTGCACTGATGGATGGCAAAGACTGTTTGCTTACAGTTTCCATTAAATTACTTTCTCACCTTTTTTTCTATGTAAGAAAGCCTTAAAATCATCTGTTTTCACTTTTCTGTTTCTAATAATTTATTATTAGAATTTATTATTTCTAATTTCATTACAATAGTATCAATAGCACTTAATAAAAGTGGGAATTGAATCCCATCGTGTTATTTGCTTCACTGTAGTAAGATACAGAAGTATTTAGCCCTTTAAAGATTTCAAAATTGTATTGTAACACATTATCCTTGCCTTGGTAGAAAGGGACTTACAGTAAATTCCAGCCTAAGTGAGGAGGAGGWAAGTCAGACTTGTATAGGAGAGCTACAGTCATTCTCTGGGGCTAAATTGATGAGACAATTCTTTCTGTTTTAAATCCTTTTTGCATAGCTGGTGGTTAGCATGCTCTCACAGTTTACAAGTCTGCCAGTCAGTTTTTCTTAACTAAYGCCCATTCACAATTCTCCATTCTGCTACTTTCAGTGTCACTGTACACAGTGGGCAGCTTTGTTTTTCTTCCTGTTATGCTCAGTACACATAAAGCCATAGTGGTTCACATCATGGCCTGCTGTGGAGAGCCTGACATGAGTTAAGAAGCAAATATTAAAGGTAMACATAGTTAATAATAATGAGTTAGCTGGTGTTTATTGTGTGCCAAGTCTATTTTTTAGACCAGTCACAAGAAGTGTAGGCATTAGTGCACAGAAAGCTTTTAGCTTGTAGACTGTGCTCCTGCAACCRTTAAGGTATTTTATTATTCTTAAACAAATATATTTTAATGCACATTTTCTTTCACATTTATTGGCCACTTATACAGGATAGATATTCTAGAGTTAGTCTATAATTGACAAGAGCACTATGACTCTGAAATACACATCTTAAAGTCACAAATACAAAATCCTAAAATGGCTTTTTCATAACATAATGTAAAGACCTCACAAAATGAATCCTGGACATCAGTAAACATCTCTTGTGAGTACTTCCAAGATCATTTATAAAGTAGAATAGTAAACACAAAGCATAATGTGGCAGATTCATTAACATTAATGTTAATGAATATTTACTCATATGACTTGTGTTAGGAATAKTGTGGCCAGCAGGAYCAGGGATTGTCTGACTGTCCCCTGTACCTGGCACTGGTGAGGCTGCACCTCGAATCCCATGTCCAGTTTTGGCCCCTTACTCCAAGAAAGACACTGAGATGCTGGAGTGAGTCCAAAGAAGGGCAGCAGAGCTGATCAAGGGTCTTGAGCACGAGCCCTGTGAGGAGCAGCTGAGGGAGATAGGCATGTTTAGCCTGGAGAAAAGGAGGCTCAGGGGGGACCTTCTCACTCTCTRCAACTGCCGGACAGGGAGTTGTAGCCAGGTGGGCACCAGTGTCTTCTCCCAAGTAACAAGGGATAGGAAAAGAGGAAATGGCCGCAAGTTGTTACAGGGAATGTTTAGTTTAAATATTAGGAAAAATTTCTTCATGAAAAGGGTTGCAAAGGATTGTTAGAGGTGCCCAGTGAARTGGTAGAATCACTCTCCCTGGAGGTATTTAAAACTTCTGTAGGTGTGATGCTTAGGGACATGGTTTAGTTGAACTTGGCAGTGTTARGTTAATGGTAGAGCTCAGTGATCTTAGAGGTCTTTTCCAACCTAAAAGATTCTATAATTCTATGAGTAGTTCTGCTCAAAATAAATGGAGACACCCATTGGAAATCAATGCATCTGTTTTGTGAACTCATAAAAGGTGTCATAGGCTAATTTTAATTAGTTTTAAGTTAGTTGTAATCTTAGTATTTCTGTGATTTTGCCAGTGAGTCCTTCARTTGCTCTGTTGCCATGCCTCTCCCCTCTCCTTTAATCTCTGATTTTTAATTTAAACTGTGTAATTCGAGCAGGAGGAAGACTTTCTGTTTATTTAGTAACAGTATTTTAAATGTCAATGAAACAAATAACTATCATTATCATTATTTTTACTACTTTTCATGAATGTCTGGGAAAGAACTCAGTTTTTCCCCATCTGTAATACCTTTTRTTTCTTCTTCAGTTAACAGGACCCATTGAAGTCCTTCATCAGGCACGAGCTTGCGTTGACCACAAGGGAGGGAGGAATGAACTGACTGTCAAACAGGGGGATAAGATTGAAATCATTCGCCTCACAGACAACCCAGAAGGAAAGTGGCTGGGCAGGATAAGAGGATGCTGTGAGTTCTCTTTYTTCACTGTTTTCCTGAATATTTTCACTACATAACAGCAAACATGTAAGCATTACACCAAGGACTAGCCCTACTGTGTCTAAGTCACTGGCCACCAAAGTAAATAATTACCCCAAATCACCCTTCCATCCTCAGCTAGTTCATAGCAGGGAGTTATTGCACAACATAATGTAACACCTATAGGTACTGGAATAAGTTAGGATCAGTATGCTGGGACCTTATCTGACATACTGAGGGTGAATTCCCTGTCAGCAGCCTTCAAAGAGCATCAGAACTCCGCTCCCTGCAAGTAACAAGTATTGTGGTTTTTCAAGTCTTTGTATTAAACGTAACATGGGTGTTCTTAAAATAGAATTAGAGAATATAAGGCCCTTTTTAAAGTATTTTTCTTGTTCCTTTTCCTGTGGAAAGTTTCTTACTGACTTCCAGGTTTTGTTTTCTCTGAAATCCTAAATGCTTCTCCTATTAAGGTGTAAGTACCATCAGTGGATCTTTGAGAATAAAGAGATTGATAATCTGGCTCCTGGGTTATAAAAGGTTGATCCATASAATCAAACAGAATTATTAAAAGCATTTGCTTGATCTTTAGGGGAACTAAAATGCCAATAAAATTAGTAAGACAGTTCACACATGGAGAACAGAGTTCTACAAAGTTGTAGATGATAACWGCTGAGCAGCTTGTAGTGATTGATGAATACAGATAGTAAGGAACTGAGTGTCTTTCATACAAAGAGAATCTGAGAGACCTGGGCCTGCTGAAAGGAAAATTAAGGGGTACCTATAATTGTTCATAAATACCTGGTGAGAGGATGTAAAGAAAATGGAGCCAGACTCTTTCCAGTTACCTAGTGACTTTGCAAGAGACAGGAGGCACATACTGAAACACAAGGGTTCTATGCAAAYATCAGAAAACACTTTTTTTACTGTGAGGGTGACCAAGCAAGGGAAAATGTTGCTCAGAGAGGTGGTGGAGTCTCCATCTTCCAAACCTGACAGGACACAGTCYTTGCCAACTTGCTCTAATGGAGAATCATGTTTGTTTAGAGAGATTGGCCAAGATGATCTCAAGAGGCAAGTTCCAATAACAGCTTTCCCACCAAATCTTGAAGTTGTGAAAATAAGTCAATTACATAATTCATTTTGTACRCAGTTGGTGAGGGTTGGGAGAAGGATATTTTCTAGTGCATGTGCAGTCCATTACTTAATTTACTTTTCATGAATTAATTCTTACATTAGCAAAACTTGAAGCTGTACAAGGCTTCTCATTGAAGTTTCAATAATACAGACCAATTTTTTACACCAATGCTTCAGCCTTCCATGTTCACAGGCCAGGTCTTGTTTGGTGAAGACCAAACAAAAGAAGAAAATCCGTTCTTATCATTTAAGTAAGAGGAAAGATCAATGCCTTTCTCTTTGAGAGGAAACATACTAAAAACTGCATTCACTCAGAAGGAGAGTGGGAAATTTTCCATTTAAAAAAAAAAAAGCAGTAGCATTTTTCACCTTGGAGAAATTAATTTGTGCATTCTTCTGCACAGGCACTATACCTGTCAAAAATTACCCTCAGGAGAGACAGAGATCTTCATCTCAGGTCAGCTGCTCTRGTCAATGCAGCTACAGTGTGTCTGGCAACCTGAAGAAAAATCAATGTACATGATCCTCCTAATGACCTGTCAGGAACTTGATGCCATGGACTGCCCTAAAATATGCCACAAGACTGCAGTGGTGTTACGAATGGATGTGGGGGTTTAGATAAATCCTTGCCKTTTGCCCAGGCCTCTGGCACTAGGCATAACTTTATTGAGGTGGCCAGGACCCCAAAACCCATTCTCATTTGCAAGTTCTTTAACAATGGCTGATTTGGTCTATTATAGAATGGATTACTTATTTAATAGATGTAAAGCTAACAGACAGAATAATTAAACCAAACTAATACTACACAGGAATAAGGACAAAAAAGAATTCTAGTAGGTCAATACAGCATGAGGTTAAAGGTACCTATTAATGTTACAACTAGTGAAGAAATAATATAACTTRGGATTCAATGTATCTTACCATCCCATTGTTGGTGGGGCACACATGGAGATCCTTTCCTCCAATCCCCAGGGAAGTAACCATGTGTCCAGACTCCGGGGAGAGGTCTCTCACACTTTCAGGGGGTGTGTGTAGATAGCTTCTGCCTCTGAAATAACTCATTTGTCTTTTATAGTTTGTAGAACAGGGTTTCTTAGTGAAGAATATTTCTTTTATCTCTTCCCACATCAAATCTTCACACTAAGACGTTGATTCTTAGCTGAGTCCTGAGCCCTTTTGGTGCCAGATGCCTCCTTGCTGAGCCTTTCAGGCCAGGTTATCTCTCTTTATGCACCAAATCTCTGTGGTGGTCAGGAGGGGTAGATGTCCTGCCACARGTGGTCCCAAAGCCAGCTGAGAAAAGGAGTCTGCCCCATGATTCCTGCACAGAAAATTCCTCTGCTATAGCTGAGAAGAAAATAAGTGAACTAAACATCAGCTGAAGAGGGCTTAGCATAGGGATCTGAGATAGATCTGATATTTGTATTTGTGTTGATAGATGAGGCTGCTTGGAATGAGACATTTCTTTGAAAGTTTTCAAAAATCATACAAAACAATTCAGTCACTGATTCTGAACCTCTTGTTAAAATCATGCCTTTATCATGATCCTTAAACTGCATGGTTTCATTTACTTAGATGGATACATTAAAACAACCGTGGTGGAGATTGATTATGATTCTTTAAAAAGAAAGCAAAAACCATCTACCAGAGCTGCTGTGAAACATACAGAGAGCGACCAAGAAACATATGATGATGTTGGAGAGCAGGACAGTACTAGCAGGTATGTATAAGGAATGCATGAAATGAGACAAGTGATTCACCTGGGACAGCCTAGACGGGGGAAGTTTTCCAACAACAAACCCAGCTCTTTTCACACAACAGCCACTTATATACGAAATGTGTAGCTATTATATGTAGCTATTCAGACAGAGTAGCTCATATGTGGTCAGAGAAGTTTAAATGAATTCTGGAATCCAGCATCTGTAAGCACTCATACTTAGGAGGAGCCCATTCTGTTGAAATAGGACCTACTTCATGGAAATCCAAAGGAGAAAAAGTGCAAGCCCCACAGGATTGCAAATCATCTGCAAGAAGTCAATTCTCTTCCCTCCCTCTCTTTACTAACTCTGTCCTTTTGGAGTCACATGCTCCCTTTTCTAACATGCACGACTAAAAGACTCTAAAAGCAATGGGAACACTCGCTACACCAGGGAACTCCTGATCACCCTCATTGCCCTCATGAGCCTTAGCACGAATCTAACTCTTACTACCCCTTTCATTTTGATGAGAAGGGACTTCTGAAATCCTGTCTAGGGTAACCCTTCAGAAGAGAGTGCAGCTTATGAATTTAACCCTGAAAACAAGGCCTCTCAAATTGCATGAAATGGGCATAAGCTATACTTTTTTTTTTTTACTTCATTGGAAGCTTCTTCTCTATGGAACAGTCTCCATGCATTTGCAGTGCAATGCTACACTGTAGATTCTCTACTACAATGTGTCATCTATTTCATGTCAAATAGATCTGCAGCTAGAGAAGCGACATATCCAGCAGCAGATAGACTTGCTGGCAGGGGAATACCCTAGTGGCCTTGTTGCAAGACTCATTGCTGTTACATAGCCTAGCATGACAGTGGTAATTGTCTTGCCAGACCTCACAGGAAATTTTGCTGCTTACATGTGATTTAACAACCCATTCTCCATTAAATGTCCTGATGTGCAGAAACAGAGCCTGGGATTCAGATAAGAGATCTGCATATGGCTGTAAAAGGTTTCAATATGTAGGACAACCATCTTGAAGCACTCAGCCATTACACCTGCTCTTACTGCTTCCCATGAGGCTCCTTAGCTTAGAGGCCTGCCTGGAATAAAAGGACTGCAGCTGGCTGGCATAGAACATCCCCATGATCTCCAGCAGCAGCACGTGGAAAAGTCTGCCTTCAGGCTGGCATTTTTCATGCTACCACTGCAGCTTTGTGTGTGATGTTTTTCCAGGTTGCTCAGTATCAGTTTTCCTCCCAGCACATTGGTCTCATAGCATCGTGACCTAGCCATGAGAGCCATGTTAGTTGTTCTAGGTTTCAGGTAATCTCAGCATTAGTTACTTCATTGCAGAGGTATCCTTGGCCAGTCCTTTTCAGTAGGGCAAGCATTACAATTAGTCACCTCAATGCAAGGAATTTAGAAAATGCATTGCATTCAAAAGCAAACAATTGCACTGTTTGCTCACTAAAATAATAGTGTATTCCAAGGAGCTTCAAAGGATTAATGATTGGCTTAGATTTGTTAAATCCTTTAAGCTGTATTTTGACATTTTTTTCTTCTCTAGTGATTAATAGCACTCTCTGTTCAGTTCATGAGCAAGATATATATGACATATATCAATATGTTTTGAATCCACTGGAAGAATGCCATTCCAAAAAAAAGCTCTTAACCAAATAGTATTATCTCATTATCAGTAGTATTGCTAATATTCCAAAATTAATAAAGGACTAGGGGTGTTGTATTTCAGTATTTCTTGGCACAAGAGTTTAACAAGTACTTTGTTTTGATGTATAATTTTAGGTAAGGCTTTGACCTGGAAATAATCTCATCTACTATGAACCTCTCAGGCTTTTTTCAACTACTGTTAGAATGTTGGGCTAATATGGACTCCGTCCATATTGTTAGAAACATACACTTACACCCAGTGAAAGCTAGTTGAGCAATAAATTAACTTGTTTGCCATTTCATTTCAAGAAGATCACCTCATAAGAAATGAATCTAAAGGGTCTGGATCTGCTCTGTAGTGCTTAGTCAGATTATATTTTTATTCCTATCAGGTCTGACTACATGATCTCCTGAGATCCCCTCCAACACACATTATCCTATGAACCAAAGGCATATTTCGTACTTTAATTTTAAGATAGCAACAGAAGTATAAAATACATTCTAAATATTTTTGCCAAGGCCAAAAGCTTTAGAATTAATAATTGAAGAAGTGGTGGGTGATCATGGTGTTTTCTTTTTCTGAAGGATGACTGCTTTTCTCTAAAATGTCTTTTGTTTTCTTTTCCAGTCAAAGTGGTGACCAAAGTGGAGGTGGAAGTAAGTTCTACTTACGTGTTTGGGGGGAGTTTTTTTCTGTGTATTTCTTACCCTCACATTTTGACTTCTGCAGCTTCCACATAATGCAGTAATTATCCATAAGCAAGTTAAATGTCAGCTAACAGGCAATAAACAAGGAAGGTTAGTGACCAGCTAAACTTCCCTGCCACCTATGGGAACCTGAGTGAGACAGAATGTTTGTCTTCAGATACTGTGAATCACCAGCATGCCAGATGATCAGACTTTAACTTTTTACTTGTGTGTGAAAGCAAATCATCCCACAAAACAGCACACATGTAACTGGAGAAATACTAACATAAGAGGTTTTGTACAGGAGAAACCTAGTTCTGAAATAGAACTATTATAAATTATAGCTTCATTTTGCTGACAGAGTTAAGGGGAACTTCAATTGCAGCAACCCAGTGGAGGTCCAACTGCAGCAGCTTCACACTGTCAAGCTGACACATTCAAACCCAATTTTCCCTTTGTTAGCATTTATATTTATGTAGCATTCTCTGTTAATCACAAGAGCACAGCTCATCTTCTCAGCTTCAAGTTTAGATACTGGTCATGGCAGAAGCATCCCCTGGCAGTACTGAATGAAACATCTGCCAGCCAAGTACAGATTTCAGTGCCTACTCTGACCAGTGCCTAGAATTGGACATGCAAACCAAGGTAACCCTCCACTGAAGGAGGTGGGGCACAAAGGTCAAAACTGAGACCAAAATGAGGAGTTTACATTGCTCTTGTCTCTGACTTCTTTGGATGAAAACAAGATGTCAGCTGCTGAGAGTGTTAGTCTGACATGTTCAATCATCACTTGAGTCACACATGAAAACTTAAAACTCATCATAAGGTCTGGGCCGAAATCAGCCATTTAGAATTTCACTGACTACAGTGTAGAAGCATTTGTTTTCAGTATCCATGCTCTTGTGATTGGCAGTGCCACATTTAAATGCTGCAGATGGCATTCTAAATTGGAATAAGTCTAAATTTCTGGATCAATAAAGGGTCTGGGCCAGTTTATGGAAAGATTCAATTTGCAAGGATATTGTATAAACTGCACACACATCTGGTTCAGTAAAGAAGCCTATAATGAATACCTTATTCAGCAACATGAAAAATAATTGCATTAACTCACTATTTGATCTGTTAAAGACATGTTCCCATCTCCTCCTTCTGATCAAGACATTTATGATGGAATTGATGATGAAGATGCTATAGCTAGGTATGTTTTTATATATTTTAAATCATTTGCTTCTTTGACAGAATGTTTTCAGTTTTTAGTGGTTTTGAATCAAGCATAACAATTAGCAGATATTAGGATGATCAGCAAGTCGGTATATATCAAAATGGCTATGTGAAGCTAGAGAAAAGGGTTCTTCAGTCTTTTGAAGAAGTTTTGTTCTGTAATTTTGATATGTCAGCAAAAGCAGTTTGCAATCATGAAAATCTCCCAATTTCCAACTAGATAGAATAGGTCTGAAATCAGAATAACAGACTAAAATTCTAGGTTGCTGAGTAACAACATGAAAACAGCAAGCCACTAGATTAATATCTATACTACAAATACATCTCAGTAGTTACAAGTGGCCTAACATAAATATTTCTAGTTTAGCATGTTAGCATTTGGGTAAGTAACTTCACTTCAGGAATCAATGATAATTATGTGCATCAATGGAGAATTTTACTGGACCTTTTGAGAAGAACATTACATTTTACATTGTGATAATCACATGCATACTCCAAAGGTCTGTATCGCAGGATGAAGATAAGAATGGTATCTGGCCCTGGGGAATCTTGAAGAGACTAAAGGTCAAAGATGGCAAAAAGAAAAGTGTACGAGAAAAAACAGCCAAAGTCAATGAGGCAGAAGAAAATGAAAATTTGTTGTAAGAGTCTGCCAGGAAATCAAAGTGCACATTAACTAATTCTAATAAAGCATTGATCACATGCTACTAACATGTCCTCACAGCAGMCTAATGAATCATGCATCAAATTGCAGCTCAGGATGATACTTTTCTGCAAAAACACTGAGCTTTTTTTTCACCTGCATAATTATTCTCTTAACAAGCTGTATTTGTTGCAAAAGTCTGGTAACCAAAATATGCTGAATTCTTTTTTTTGGTGAAAAGCACCAGAATAATCTATCATCTTTGTGCCACTGGTCATGTAAATTTGCTGCAAGCTCAGTTAAAATTTACTTTTCTCACCAGTACAATGTAGCTGAGATGAACTGGTAAATCTAGGCCCAATTACCAAAATTTTAGGAATAATACATCAAACAGAAAAATTCAAAGATTGTCTTCTATCCATCTTACCTAGAGAATAGATCAGCAGGTGGTGTTTCTGCCACATTCTTCAGTCATTTGGTTCTGAACCAATTTACTTTAAATCAGTATAAAAATATATTTAGTCCCTAAGTATTGCTGGTGTTAGTGGCACTTCAAAATGTCTGGATATTACTTTAAACCCTTCTGTTGCAAGTTTTTTTTGAATTATTTAAGTTACAAAAAAGGCTGTTAATGTGATATAGATACTTAATGAGCTTTTTTTTTCCCCCAGCATGCCTTCTTCAACAAAGCAGTCTGGAAAAGGTAATTAATAGCCTATTGTTCAGTCTCCATATTGATTCCTGATTCTTTTTCTGTATACATTGCTCTGTATCATGCTAGTCACAAAAATACATCCAAGGAAGGAAACAGGACTTCCTATTGCTTACCCAGTTCCAGTAAACAAATTTCAAATATTGTGTCTGATCCGGCTGCAGACAAGGAGATACATATACATGGCAAGCTGCCTGGTAAACAATTTAATGTATTTAATGTGATTTTTCTACCTGAGATTTGCACTAGTCCATTTTATTTGGCATTGAATAGGAACAGATACACCTGGAAATAAGCACTCAGTGAAAGACCTCAAAATTTAAGAGAAATTATTTGTTCTATTTTTATCGCTTGCAGTGCCTCTGTAAAAGAACATATAAGCATCAGCTCAGTTATGGAATAAAAAGGAAGTTCTTCAAATTTTTGAGTCTTCTTCCAGAACTGAGTTCTAAACCTTCTATATCCTGATGATTTCTCTAGCCATTGGTTTGATGAGTCAAACAATTGCTTTCCCTCTACAGACATACTGAACAAGATTGAAAAAGTATTCTTGGGCTAAGAATTCTCTTCACTGCTTTGGCATTGCAAGATGGCCTAAAAACCAACATACCCATGATTCATATCCACTTCTAAGCAATGTTGCATTGACCAGGGTTCTACAGAAGTTATTGAATGTGCATTAAAATCAAACTCAGAAAATATATTTTAGTGCAATACAGTGGGAATTTGATTAATTAAAATAAAAATTAAAGGCTATATCATGTGCCAGAACTTGCTTTAGTTTCAGAAGATTCAAATGTCAGTGAATATCTGTTATGAATAAAGAATCCTAATCTGAAAAGGTTGGGTAGCGTTGCACAGGTTGTGCAAAACAGAACCCAGAGTTACCATAGACTGTAAATGGCTACAGTACTTGCCATAATTTCTTATCAATTTCACTACATTGTAACACAATGTATTCACTTCTCATTTTTCACATAATAATGTTCCATTCTTTTGAACACTACTGTTTCAGATTATGGAGACAATGTTTATGATGATGTAGATTCTTCAGACTTYCCTGCTCCGCCACCTGATTCCAGGCAAGTGAAAATATTACTTCCCTGATTAGAAATCTAATACACAGAGAGACATTTTTAAAGTATATACCACAGGCAGATTGCTACTAATATCTGCTTTATTTGGTGTTGTCAGGTTTTCTAGTTCTCATAAACCTACTGCTGATAATGGCAGTGAAATGCTCTTTCTTCCATTAGAGATTGAAATAATAATTAGACTATAGAATAAGTAAGCATGTTTTGCATGTCAACATAGTCAGTCCCTGATGGAAAAGAGGTAGAAAATGATGCATGGGCTAAAGGAACTTAATTATAGATTGTAGTTCTTTTTCTRTCCGAATCTGGGGACTGTTAGGATAGATACTTTATCTCAGCCRCTGCAGTATTTTAAGAGAAAAGGACCCAGTGCTCCAGTTTAAAGTATGAAACATATTTGGAGGTCTAAGTTCAGCTTGAAAACTTTTATCCTGAACAAGAAAATTTTGGTCATCTCTGGAGCACAGTGTTATGGGCACAGTTGCATCTCTGAGGATGACTGGGACGTGTCACATCCTGTTGTCTCTCACTCCACTCGGGTGGAGTGACAGTGCACTACAATAATGTAGTCTGGGCATACAAAAAGAGAGAGATCTCTTTGGACTGTGTATCCAAARGAAAATATGTAATCCTTCTAAGCTAAATCTAGGGTAGGTCAGACACACACATATACATCACCAGTGAAACTGTCATCCTGCCAGGATCAGCAAGGATCAAAAAGTGGAGTCAGACTTTACATTCCCAGGTGCATCATCAGAAAGGGCAGTTAGGGCATGAAACCCTTCCACGGTCTTTGGCAAAAGTCAGTGCTATCAGGGATGTGCAAAAAACAACAGAACTTACTTGAAACAGACCRTGTAATGCAGATTCCCTGGTGTAGCAAAGTCTGCAGGCACATAGGGCTAGCACACACAAGGCTAAGATGTTCCAGCTGCCCCCACAGCTGGAGTATGACATGTCATTCAGCTTATTGCCCAAAGGTGCACAGTTAACAAAAACTGCTCCTTACTGAGAGATTCTAAAGTGTCTTAGGAGATGGATACTTAAAATTCATTTTTGATATTCACTTATGTGACAGCTGTACAAGTATCAGAGAGAAGTAGGAAAGACAGCCCCAACTTTTTAACTTATTTGAAGTCAAGTCTGTATTATATTCTCACTATTAGTTTTTCAGAGCAACAAAAACGTGATAAAGACACATGAAGGCAAATGCATTTTCATCAAAATTATCAGAAAGCATGCCAATGCCTCTGATGTGTTTCTGATTTTCTTTTATCTGTAACCTCTTGCTTTAGTTCATCAAAATCAGGAAGCTTTGGAAAGCCTAAGTCAGATGAAAAAGATGCACAAAAGCTCAAGAAGATGGAAAAAGAAGAGAAAGAGTTCAGAAAAAAGTTCAAAGTAAGTTTTGTTCAAAGTGTTTTCTTTATATAAAATTTAAAAACAARGTATCTGTATAGTGTCTTCTATTTTGTTCCCCATAACTTGCTTTTGAAAGGGAAAGTATTACTACATGTATAAATAGTGATCTGAGCATCTCTAAGTCTAAATGGCAAGTATGGGCACATACATACATTGTAGCACATACAAATATTTGTTAATTTCCAAAACTTTAGTAATAAATTTTATTTATTACTAAATAAATATTAATGGGAATATTAATGGAAAAGCACTAATGGGTTTTAACCATGTTTTGGGGATGTTTTTTCTCCTTTTCAGTTTGATGGTGAAATAAAAGTCCTTTACTCTACAACCACCATCCAGGATTTATCGCAGAAAAGATGGGGATATAAAGACTTGCAAATTAAACCAGGGGAATCTCTTGACATTATTGAAAGTACAGATGATACCAAGGTCCTCTGCAGGAATGAAGAAGGAAAATGTAAGTTTTGTTTAAAACTGTTGTACATTTAAAATTGTCAGAGAGTGGTTGAGTAGGATGTGTAAAACCTCTCTTCCCTGGTTTACTGAGGTTTACCTTGCCTGGTAGTTGACAAGAGGCAGATTGTTGTTATCTTATTACTGTGTTTTAACACTGGCTTGCCTTAAAAAAATCCAAACCACTTCCAATGAACAAGATATACTAAGATATACTAAGTATTAGAAAAAAAGGACCATTTTTTGTGGTAAAGTTTTCCTTTGCAGCTAGGATCAGCAGCTGTTTTTCTTCCTTCTGTCTCTCCCCCTRTGCCAAAAGGAGAGTAGCTATGATAGCCCACTGAATCTAGTAAAAGTAAAGTCCTTGCTGCACCTCTGGATAGCACTCACCCTTTGATTGCAGTCTAGAGAAAATCAATAACAATATTCTTACTTTGGAAGAGATGCAGTTTAATCTTTTCAACAGACTGGGGGGAACATTGCTTTGGAGTCTTCCCCCCAGCTCCCAGCTAATCCAAGGCATATGTCCTTCTGGCATGTCAGCTTGTTCTGGGAGCTGCACGAGGCCTTTCAGTGTTTCTTTGAAATCCTTGGCCAGGGTTTGCACTGGCAGAAATTCTGAATTTTTGGAGAAGTCCGAAACCATCTCCTGATGGTTTCAATTTCTTAATGAGCTTCTGTTACAACGCTTTCCAAATCTCCTAGTGAAAATTCACTTTGTTCTGGAACAGCCTGCTTTCAAAGTAGCAGCATCCTCCTGCTCACCTTTCYTTTTTACCTCTGACCTATGTAGAAGACAGTCCAATGCTATAAACCTCTGAAGAGGATTCAGCCACCTTCCTTTTATTTTTCCCCTCCTGTGCTCAACTGTTACAGTCTGGAGTACAGCCTTCTTCCTGGCAGGCCTGCAGGGAGAGGAAGAATTTCTTGCATAACAACACATATGTTTTTCAAAATATGGATTGCACTGGTAGAGCCACTTCCCAAAAAAAACAGCTTTCAAAGCCGCATTTTTTGAATCAAGTTAATAACAAAGTAGAAAGTAGTTCATGTTGGCTGTTTTCCTCTCATAGTCTTCAAAGCCTTTCAAATAATGACAGGAGCTACTGCTTTGCTATGCATAAAAGAGCAAAACAAATAAAAATATCCTCCCTGAAAACCTCTGAAAAGATCCCAGTCAATTTACACATTAGTTAGCAAAGTTTGAGTCCTACTTTAGTTAAGTCCATGACAGTTTTGTTTATTTGCTCTAGTTGTTCTAGTTCCTCAAATCTTAGAACTATTATTTTACCTTCTGAAGGCCAGGTAGATTGAAAATCCACAACTAAAGATGGCTTTGTTATTTTCTTGCACATGAATTCTTTGATTTAATCATTAAMTTATGAAGCATTTCCATAGTTTCAAGCCAACAATTAAACAAAACCACAATTTATATTTCAATGTGTTCTCACCTCTTTAAGCAAGGGCTGATGATCTTAGGAACATACTCTGCTATGGCTTATTTTAAATGTTATGAAATTATTTGAAATGTCAGAAGTGAAACAAGGAACTRATTTTCATCTACATCTCAAATTCCTTCTTAGTCTGAACTCACACGTTTTGAAATACACAAAAGCTTTCAATTCAGCTTTGTAGATTTTGCCTAATCATTAGGACATAAATAGACTTCAGTGGCCCAAAGTTTAATTTTTGACCTCTCTGAGCTTCCTTTACATTGTCAGTGAGCAGCTGGCACAATGTGTTATATCTTTCAGTGCTTGCCAGAGTGTGCTGGCCTGCTGGCTTCTTCCTTATTTGGAAGCACCATAAAAAATAAATTATTTAGAAACTGAGACTTTGGACATGTAGCTTTGGATTAGTAAATCTGAAAGAATGTGAGACCAGCAGGGCTTGTATCTCACACATATTTGAGGGCTAGCTATCATCAGAAGAACCTAGATAATGCTTTGCAATGGTAGAAGCACTGTCACATGCACATGACTTCCAAGAACACTGYGTTCGTATGCCGTGACTATGAGCAAAGAAACTTTGCTTTCATGTATTTCACTTGAGAAAATTATATGAACAAGCAGAGAAGTTTAGATTAGCCAAATGATTTTTAATTATTTCCTGGAGACTTCAAGAGTCATGGAAAATATTGGACTGTCCTATAAAGAATTTTGAAAAGACAATGATTAAAAAAAAATTCAAAAAATCAATTTCTATGTCTTTATTCCAGAAAATAAAAACTGGGGAAAGACAACTGAGCTAAGATATCCTGAATAGACACTGCTAATGATTAAAAGAAGGAAATTTGGTTCGTAATTTTAAATACAAGACAAGATCACATTTATTCTTTAGAACTCTCCTAATTTCATACCAGCTTACTAGTATTTACCTACAAACATGTAATTACTGTTACAGCTCTCTCTTTTTTTGTATTCATTATACCAATTGAAAATTATTTCAGTAGATATCTTTCACCAAAGACAGGAAGTATTTTTTTTTAATTATATATATTTTAAAAGAGTATGTGTAATTTTATCTGATTTCATTAGTAATGCACCAGACTAATAGAATAATACTCAGTAGCTTTTCTAAGGTATTTCCATTATTATATCCATTATTGGTCTTATTAATGTTACAGTTTAAATTTTAAACAGTTACACGTAATGATATTTAATTGGAGTACACATCCTGAAATACTTTTTTTTTTCTTGTACAAAACTCTAAATATTTCTGTTACTTAATATTACTGCAAATATTATTATGTTGTTATTACTATACTGATTTTTGTGCTATAGTTTTTTGTTAATAACTGTTGTTTCACATCTCTCTCACGCAACCAAGAAACTGAAATAGAAGATGAAAACCTAATCTTGCATAACCTCTCTTACTATTTAAGAAGGCAGATAAGAATAAGCAAAATATTGCACCTAGCAAAATCTTCATCAACTAGGTGCCCACTGTACATTGTTTTCCATATATTATGTCTTTCTGTCTGAAGTATATAAAAGAGAAAAACTGCATTTCATTATTGCTAGCAACATAGGTAATAATGAGTATTTCAATTTAACTTAAATAAATCTATATTTCATTTTTACAGATGGCTATGTTCTGAGAAGCAATTTAGTTCAGAAGTAAGTATAAAGTGATCATTTTGAAAAAT
This sequence comes from Cardinalis cardinalis, assembly GCA_014549065.1. Lineage (NCBI taxonomy): Eukaryota > Metazoa > Chordata > Aves > Passeriformes > Cardinalidae > Cardinalis > Cardinalis cardinalis. Next base: position 1,023,242 of record JACDOX010000132.1, read on the forward strand.
TTATTGTAACACTTAATTTTGTTCTAAATGGTCTAGTAAAAAAGTGAAATATAATTATTTTAGTCTGTCATTCTAAACTTGAAAGTTGAATTATTTTTAAGGAGTTAGGGTTTGTCAAAAGTTGATCACATACATACATACAGGAAGTTTGCCAGAGCTTTATTCCTCATTGCTTAACCATAAACTCTAGTTAAATCATGAAAAAATCACATAAATTAAGAATTATTGGTCCTAGACTCTATTACTGAACAGCAAGTTACTGTGGTTAGGTGTATTGATGCCTTTKTCAAATGTTTAATTAAAATGGAACAAATTTTCTTCAGGTTTGTTTGTACTTCAGTCTTAGTGGGATAGAGATTTGGCTCAGTATTGCTCCAAGTAATTGCATGGAGCTCAGCATTTTGGTTCTAATCAAAAACTCTTGTGAGACAAAGCCTCTCCATTTCCTTCAARAGGCTTTTCATACTAGACCCTTAAATATCAAATCAGATGTCATTTTTAGAATTGCCACATTTAGAATTTAGAGGCATTTAACGCTCACACACATATTTGAATTATATGTATAAACAGTTTTACTGTCTTTTATGGGCCTGTCCMTGTATCTAAGTCACATATTTGAAAATTCCTATTCATGGAGCATGTATTTTTAATAGACATTATCTAAATTCATTACCTAAAAAGTAGCACATCTAAAACTATTATGTAATTTCTGAGTAAAGAAACAAAAATAATTTAAAGGGCATAGTGATTGGGTTTTTTAGTTCAATTTTTCTGGTAACCATTTTTTTTAAAGAATTATGTATTTAATTTCTTTATGGAAATAACTCTATGAGAATAYCTATGTAAAAATGCAATAAATAAAACCAACTTTTAATAAAGCAACCTTTCATGTTAGAAAGAAATGTATCAAAGTCTACTCTTTCCTGAAAATATTTTGACCTGACCATCTTGCTCAACATTGTTCTGTTACCACAAAGGTTGTATTAGAATTAATTATTTGATAGATTGCCTGCAACATACTGTATTTTTTAATACATTCATTTTAATACATTAATTTCTGATGTCTCAACTTTTAAATATACTATTTGTCTTTTTTATCTTACAGTGATGGAGAGATTTATGACGATATTGGTGATGGTATGTTGAACCTTTGGAACAATACTTCATTTATATTCAATTACAATAAATAACTTTATCTTTGTGTTGAAGTACTACACAATATTAATACTTTTGCATTTTATTTCCATTTCAGATTGCATCTATGATAATGACTCTGATGCTGCATGCTCTTGAAATAACAACTTCATTGAAGATCAAACTCCAGTTTGGAATCGCACTTGTGAAAGCAAGAAGAATCACAAATGCTGATTGCAAGTTAATTGGTGTCTGTTTAAAATGTAAAATTAACATTTTTGGGGATTTCAGCCTTTTGTCCTTCAATGCTTTTTATTCCCATTTATCTCAGCATTTAAAATTGAGGGAACGTAAGTAAAAGTTAGGGTTATAATTTTTCACTTCCTTTCCACATTTCTTACAGTCCATGTAGAAATACATCTTTAATTATCTATTCCCAAAGAGGCTAGTTCACATCTGTGAAGGGTCTAGAGGATAACAGTCCCTGGCAACAGGTTTTACTCTGGCTTTCACCTATTAAGGACCAAAGACAGCCACTCTGGGTAGAACAGTATTCTGAAAAAAAAATGAYGACAACATCCTGTTGTGAATAGAAGAAATCAAAAGTGGGCATCAGAGAAGACAATACATCACTGACCTGCCATTCCAACTGCAGTAGTGTTAGCTACACTGAAATATGTAGCCATGTTCCATTATTTCAAAAGTCTGGTTTTCCATGTTGTACTAATGATAGAATATCATTCTCTAAGATTTATCTGAAGTCTACTTTAGAGTATAGTGTTCTACTTTATGCTGTAGTGTTGCTCAAAATATACTCAGAACATTTAGGTTAAGATTTAATTTCTGTTTAGTTTGAAGATAAGTTGTCACTATAGTAATATAGATATTATAAGCTATAAACTGATGATAAACGTTTGGAAATTACTTCTAGACTAAATATATAGGTATATTTATCACTCTATTTTGATAATGCCCTTTTATTCAAAGTAYTGTAGTTTACTACTAGATTTGGCTAAGAAAGAGTACAGAACTCAAGTATTTCCMTGCTTATCCATTGTAGAAATAAAATTTATTCCTAAAGTTCATTTTTGATGCTGTTGTCTGAATGACCAAGTTGCAAATAAAAGCAAAGTCAAAAGGTAACTCATAATGATAAATATCACTTTACCTTTATGTATCAGAAGTCACTGGAAATCAAAAGATATTTGCAGTAAGCTCCCAATAAAGAGGGTGAGTGTGTGCAAAAAATAGAACATCCATTGCTTTTGCTGTAGTGCAAATTAATCAAAAACCTGTAACGACCAATGTGGCTGGATCAGTGGAAGCAGCTCCTTTTGATGAACRAGTCTTGTACAATGCTGAAGGGAAGTCAAGTACATTGTGCAACACAGCCAGTTTAGTTTATAAACATAAAAAATGYTGGCTCTGTTAATTCAGTGACTTTTGGTCTCACCTTCAGTGAAGCTGAGATTCTRTCTTCTAAAAGTGTCTTTTATTGCTGCTTCAAAATACAGTAAATCTCAAAGGAGGCATAATGCAATGGGGATATCAAACATAAAATTAAGAGATAGTGGCTATAAGCTATTTTGTACTGTATATAAAATCACTGATAGTATACTGAAAAGCTATATGCAACTTGGCTTTCTCCTTCTATTTGCTATTTCTCTTATCTATTTGCTATTCAACCAGCATCCAGGCATCAAATAACAATTTTATGTGTAAACATCAGCTGCAGCACCCAAATATAAAACATGACCATGCATATTAAGTGCAATGACTATGTGGGACTATTTGACTGTCACTGCTAATGGATTATTTATTTTTCAGTGGCATTCAGGAGGCTGTCTGCATTAAATTAGTGATATGCCAGAGAACTGAGTGGGCATGCCGGTACCTACACAACTACATAGTTCTTCTATGTTCTTAGTGTTAATTTGTATAGGCACTGCAATTCTGCATCAATAAGACTGACTAAATTGGTCATATGATACATTAAATAATGAAAAGAAACAAATATATTTATGGCTAAAACTCTATTCATTGCTKGTTCAAATCAAATATAATGTGATTGCTGCAGGGTGTTAAAATGAACTTTTAAAGTATTACTCATTGAAAAATTACTGGCATTGTATCTTTTAACTTTTAGCTATGCTTTTTTGTATTTCTTCTGAATAAAAGTATTTCTCCTGAATAAAAGTATTTCTTCTGAATAAACATTTGCTTGACTAGAAATATGGGTACACTGTCTTCTGTCAAAATAGAGCAACAGTAGCTGAACAGTAACTTCTGAAAATTATCACTGAGCAGCTAACAGAGTGAAAATCAACTTTATTATTGTTGCAAAGGCTGCACAAATGCAACGTGGCATTTGTTAGTAATTGCTACCCAGAAAGTCAAATGTAAGCAGAAAATATTCCAGACAGGAAAATCTATACTTAGGCAGTCTATATTCTAAGGGATTYTCACCTGTAATTTATTCTAGTATCTTTTAAAAGACATAAAGAAAGAAAAGGAAGGCTCTTCACTTGATATTTTTCCACCTCCGAATTCAGTCTATAATCCTGCAATATTTGACTGCGCCTGCTAAAACAGTCAGCAGTGAAAACATCAAAATATTGACATAAAAATTAAGTTTCAGCATGAACATCCTAGTTAGGGTAAACAGAGCTGGTTTCCATCTGTGTTGTACCTCTGTGCTGTCCCAGTAAACAGGCTAAGCAAAACCAAAACTGGGAGGGCAAAAAAGACTTCTCTCATTCAGTAGCTTTATAACATTTCTCTGCTGTTACCGCAGGCTCTGGACTGAAGGAATGCAGCTGATCTCCTGCACATTCCTGTGTAAGAGGTTTATACTCTCAATCCACATAATTGCAGATCTCCTGGCTACTCTTCCAACAGTCATAACAAAATTTCTTCTATGTGTGATCCCTTTGCATAATCCATTCTCAACTGGAAAGATCAGTACTTTAGTAAGAGCATGGAAATTCAGGGAATGTAGATGCAAATTCAGGAATGTAGATTCTCTGTGTGAATTATAACACCCCTGACCACTACATTACTCTACAGCAGACACTGCTGTAAGCACATGTGTGCATAGGAACGTGTGCATCTGCTCTCTGTGAGTATACTTYATGTATATATTGAGGCAAATTCTTCAAATTCAATTCAATTCAAATGGACCCATAAAAGGGCACCTTTATGATTTATGTACAGCAGCCCCAGACCACCCTGCACAGAAAAGCTTTTGCATGTAGTGAAAAGAACTGAAGTGCTAGGAGAGTCAATAGATGTGCTTGTATTTGCACAGCCTCTGTTCTGACTCCTTGTGTGGATGCCTCATTAATTGCGTGCCCAGTCTGTAATTACATGATGGCTCAGTATTTTTTTCCACAGGATCCCCGCCTCATTTAGTGCATGGGCTGGATGAGAACTAATAGAAAGGGCAGTTGTTCAGCCCTGCTCATTCAGTTTCTGGCCACTCCTTCATTTAGTGCAAATCTTCCCAAGCTTATGCTGCACCCAGAATTATTAGTTTCTCATGGCATTCATCACAATGATATCTCACATTCCCTTGAATAGGAATGGATTTATCTTGTGAGAGAGGAAAACATTTTATCCCCATTTTAATGTATTAAAGGAAGGCACAAACAGAGAACAATTTGTGGCACATATCCATTAATCCTGGATATAAAACCAAACCACTGAAGCTAAATTAAATTTTTTGTGCTTTTCTAGATTAGGACTCCCACTATTTTATCTTCCTGTTCTTTGCCTCTGCTTATGGTTAAACAGAAAGATAAGAGAGACATCATCTTTTGTTTAAAAAGTATTAGCATGCAAAATTTATACTGTAAATAGACTGCAGAATTACAGACTTTCCAAAAGCTTTTTGAATTCTGGCAGGCTTGCTGCTGTGACTTCCCTGGGGGGCCTGTTCYAGTGCTCAACCAACCTCTGTGTGAAGGACCTTTTCCTAGCATTTTAATCTCCCCTGACTCATCTTTAGGCCATCCCTCAGGTTGTCACTGGTCACCACAGAGAAGAGATCTGTGTCTGTCCCTTTGCTTCCATTCATSAGGAAGCTGTAACTGCAGTGAGGTCTCCCTCAGTCTCCTCTTGTCCTGGCTGAACAGACCAAGTGACCTCAGCAACTTCTCATACAGCTTCCCCTCCAGACACTTGACCAACCTCGTTGCCYTCCTTTGGACACTCYAATAGTTTCATGTCTTTYTTACACTGCAGCACCCAAAGCTGCCCCCAGCACYCGAGGTGAGGCTGCCCCAGWGCAGAGCAGAGCAGGACAATCCCCTCCCTTGCCYRGCTGGTGATGCTGTGCCTGGTGCCCCCAGGACAGGCTTGGCCCTCCTGGCTGCCAGGGCACTGCTGGCTYGTGTTCATCTTGCCATTGACCAGGACACCTTTCTGCAGTGCTGCTTTCCAGCACCTCATTTCCAGTTTGCCCAKACATTCAGGGTTGTCCCACCCCAGGTACAGAATCCTCTCTGCTTTAGAGGGAGTCAGCAGCTCCTCCCAGTTTTGTATCATCTGCAGACTTGCTTACTATCCATCTAGTCCTGTGTCCAAGTAATTTCTGAAGATGTTGAAGAGCACAGGGCTGAGGATGGAGCCCTGTGGAACCCCACTAGTGAYAGATCACCATGTTGCTAGTGACATGTCTGATCTCACCTGTCACTGTAACCTGATGTCACCCCAGTCACTGTAACCCTTTGTGCACCTCCCATGAGCCAGCTGCTCACACATCACAGGATGTGTTTATCCAKCTGTGGGCTGTAAATTTTGTCYAGAAGGCTCCTGTGATCAAAAGCATTGCTGAAATTGAAAAAGATTATATCAACTGGCTTCTCTTGATCAACAAGGTGGGTTACCTTGTCATAAAATCAGATTTGAACTATGTTTACAGTAATAAAAAGGTGAGTAAATCAGGAACAGTAATTAAACATTAATGTAAATAATAGGTTAGGCTATATTAAGAAACTTAATAAAAAGTGAGGATGAATAGTAGAATTTAGGRGGGCACATTATTACACTTTATATCATTTGCTATCTTGCAGCTCCCATGTTGACAGGCAGTTTGTTGGTATGGTTTTGAGTGATGTCTATGGCTCTAGCCAGAATTAAACCTTTACGTGTATATGGTCTGGTATAGCCTGGTCCCAAGGATCAGACATCTAAACCAGTTCTCAAAGAGCCAACTCATCTATAAGAATCAATTCACTCAGGATAGCAGCATAACCCTACAAACCCTCCACCTTGACTGCTTAGCCTGGCTAAGAAATAAGGCTGATGTGCAGATGAAGGGTCATCTTAAGGAATTTCCAGAACCCAAGCCACCTGGGAACAATTTCAGTGCCATTCTGATTAGCYATGGTACTGCAGAACATCCCCTAACTCATGTTCTAACCTTGAGCTGAGCAGCAGTGTGCTAGTCCCCAGTCCCCTGGGTACRGCAAAGTAAAATGATCTCACAGTTTTCTTTCTCTGTTTTTCATTCTAGATAGATGACTCCTGAAGATACACAGAATTTGGTAAGTCATTTATATTTGCCTCCTTTGAAAGCGCTTTGAGAGAGAAGATTAAGATGTTAATAAATGTATAAAGTTTATTGCTGGAGGCTTTTTATATTGTGGGCCTTGCTACAAAGAATATGGGACACTGTGTATCTTTTCCCTTAACACACAGACATGTAAATATTGCTTGAATTTAAAATACTCACTACTAGGCAGAAAGTAAGTATGTAAAATGTCAACASAAACATGAATGAAATGCTAATTAGATGGATACCGAGGGTTTTAAGAAATATTATACGATTTGCATTACTTCTGTAACAGCACAAAATCCTACTGCTCAGGATCATGAGACAGGCAAAGAAAGGAAAATTTAGCACTGGCTTTTTTCCCTGCTTTTTAAAACTTTTTTTCCCTTGGCCTGATTCCTGATTTTCAGGTTCTTAACAGAAAAAGCTGCCTGATCCTTCATTTACGTGTGGGTGTGCTTCAGGTGGAAAATGTACACAAAACACAGACACACAATACGAGGCTCTCATCCATTTTTGCTGCTGACAGAAGGGACACACTGCCAAGCTCCCTTCCCTTCTCCTGCATCTCAGCTTCTTCCATGCTCTCCTGCCTTGGACAATGTTGTCACACACCATCCAGGTCACACAGGTAAGCCAAATTTCTTCTTTTGCATTGATCCAAAGAAAATCTATATTTGATTTTCATTACCTCCTTTCAATGCCTGACATGTTCTCTGTACATTTTTTTACTCAATTACTTCCTGTTCCACATAATTATTCCTCTTTTCCTTGAACGTCTGACTATGGCATTCTGTTCTTTGCTTTTCTGCTTCCTTGTTCCTTTTCATCCTCATAAACTGTTCCCCTACTTCTGCATTCCTGCCCCTGGCACTTTCATTTTTATTCCATTTTTAAAAGTTGCTCTGTTTAAATGCCTTTTTTTTTGCAAGATTCCTAACTCTGTGGGTGACACCAGCAGAGGTTTATTGACTCAACAGGCACTGAGGAGACTTATAATTCYTGTATTTTGAGTTCTAGGCTGTTTATCCCAGCATTTAAAATCAGATCAAACATAACTTCCTCTGCCCTCAATATTTGTGGGAGTCTTCTTTTGTACTCAAGTTGGGACGCTATATATAACTAAATCTTACAGCTGCCAGTTTAAACTGTAAAAAAAATTCTTTTCTATCCCATCCCTTTTTTCYGCTTCTGTATTCATATTAAGCTACTTGATACTGGACATGTAAGAGACTGAAGCATGCTCTAATGGCAGTCACTGGCTGCTGAGAATCTCCAATATCCAAATATTTCAGTATTCATACCAAGACGTATGCCAGCATTGCTGTTGAAATGTGAGCCAGTGTTTGTCAGCCAGTGCCCAAACAAAATATTAATGGGCTTCTTCAGTTTTTAGGAAAAGACTATGAGTTACAAAAATAGTTTCTGCTGCCACATARATTTTGTATCAGTAGATGATAAATTATCCTTACACAGTTTCAGCACTATTACTGGAGTTTATTTGGACAGAAACAGCAGCTGTGTTTTGTTAAAGTTTTTTCCTCAGGTGTAATTATTATGCCAACCATACACAAACTAAACACCTGCTGCTTTTCACAGCTTCAATAGGATTATACAGTGTGGAATGCTGGGAAAAATCTCACATGAACGGGTGCCTAAGTATAAGGCTGTACTAATTAACAATCTAGTTAGCAACCTGCCCCGTTAATCAGGAAGACTTGTTGCAGCACTTGACCTTCTGTTATTTTGCCACTGATTGTTATTGCTTTAGTACATACTTACTGCTGCTCTTACTTAATTTTCTGCTATGCACTGTATGTTTATTTTTTAAATTTCTTCCATTATAGGGTACTGAAGAAATATTAACACTACAAACAACTGCAATCAATTCTGATTTTTATTAATACCTTTTATTTCTTTCTTTATTCAAGGGTACTATCTTTGTGAATTAACTTAGATTATGATGGTTTCCAAAATCAGAGCAATTTCAGAAAAAAAAAAAAGAAATTTCCTGAGCTAAAAAATTTGTTAGGTATTGGAGGGTTGTTTATAGCAAAACACATTACTTTTGCCAACTATATTACTGGTACTAAAAATAGTGCCTACAGAACTCATTTTCCATAGCAATATAAGTAGAACAACACCTAGTTAATTGTATTTGAAAAGGTTAGCATAGGAATATATTAAGAATATAGCGTGTAAGCCAGAARAGCACTCACATCCCAAAAAACAAGCCCAGTAGTAGCAACTACAAATTGCCTATTTTTCTTCAAGCTGTTTGGCGAACATGAGACRAAAATGGTCAAATCAAAAACATCTAACATATGGATCAAAAGTTCAGCAAAAAAAGTTATTCGCATCCACTTAAATGCAGTACTTACCACTAAGGTCTTCCTGGCTTSACTTACTCTCTGCACTGTGCCAGTCTGGGCACTTTGGCAACCCACACCTTGCCTGTAACCAGATGCAGCCCATAGCTGCATCCATACTATATCCATACATCATTTAAAACTTGGCCAGGGAACATCCCTGGGCATTGSACCTTGATGGCCTTTGCTGTCACATTGCCTGAATCACAGAGTTTTGGCTCAAGACCAGTGTAAGGCTGTCCAAAGAACTCCCAGCTCATCTTTTCAGGATATTTATGTCACTACTTCCCTCCCCAGGTGACCCAATGAGCCAGATGGATTCCCAAGGGAGCATATGCTTGTAAAATGCAACCGCTCTGCTTTCACATTGCAATTCTGTTTAATGACCTCTGCCCTTCCCAATATCCTAGATTCTGCTAGGGTTTCAACCCAGCTCTGGCCACACTGAATTTTTCTCAGATCCTCTGGTAGAACTCACAGCAAAAACACTCTTTTCCCAGGAGTCAGGTGAATTTACATGCAGGAGGAAGGACCCTCCCTATTTCTGCTTGTTGCTGTAAAAGGACTTCGATTTATGTAGATTAAGCTGCAGCTAATGGGGTCAACCTTTTTACCCTTGTTTCCTTCCTCACATCCTCTGAAGAGGATACCTTTTCAATCTTGCAGCACAATCCTCTCCCAAGCAGGTCCTTCTGTTGCACAACAGGCATACAAGCCCAGAGCTGATGATGCATCCTCCCACACACTGCTCTGCATCTGGTTGGAGATGTGACATTCATTGTCACGCTTGTACCACTTTATGCCACCTGTGAAGCACAGGGAGGTCTGAGAATTTCAGTGCATGGCTGCCYGGGGTCAGGCATTGTGCAGGTCTGCTCTAGCACCTGTGTTTTGCTTCAGAATGACCACTGGTTGCTCAGAGCTGCCAATAATTTAATTTGATACTATACATTTGTCCCGCTGCTAAAAAAGTGGTGATGAGCTGGATTTGATTTGACTGAAAGAGTGGAACTTCTAAACTAAAAATCTACCAGGACCCATTCTTAGACAGAACTGTTTAGGTGGGAAAAGACATCTAAGATCATTGAGTCCAACTGTTAACCCAGCACTGCCAAGTCCATCACTACAGCAGCCCCTAAACAACACATCTATGCAGCCCTTAAACACCTCCAGGAATGGTGATTCCCTGGGCAGCCTGTTCCAATGCTTGACCAACTTTCCAGTGAATAAATCTTTCCTATTGTCCAGTCTAAACCTCTGCTGCTGAAACTTGAGGCCATTTCCTCTTGTCCTATTGTTTGGGAGAAGAGACTGACCCCCACCTTGCTAGATACAACCCCTGTCAGGCACCTGTAGAGAGTGAAAAGGTCTCTCCTGAGCCTCCTTTTCTCCAGGCTAACATCCCCAGCTCCCTCAGCTGCTCCTCATAGGACTCCAGACYCTTCCCTATSKMSATTGCCCATCTCTGGACTCACTCAAGTACCTCAGTGTCATTCTTGACCTGATTCTGAGCTGCTGCTCAGACAGGCATTTTTACAGCCTGAGGTTTATTTTTTATTTTACATAAGAAAAATCAGGTCAAATTATTTTTGTAATATTATATGGACAAACCAATATCAGATAAACTTCTGATTCAGTGATGGTTTCTTTATACTTTTTTATTTTATACATCTATACTCTWAGCTGCAGAGAACAGAGCTCATGTTTTATCAAGTTCTATGCAGTTTGATGGGCTTCAAGTCAATAATAAGCCTAAACAAAGAGAGTGATTACAAAAACTCTTGCTAACAGTATAGAAACAGCAAAGAAGGGATGATTGCTTTAACCTTTTGATCCCTTTCACTAGATTTTCTTCTCTTTCTGTTTGTCCAATTGTCATTCAGTATTTATCATTTATTTATAGCCAATTTTATGATATTGCAAATTAAGGAAGAATATTGCAAGTACATTTGCATAAGATAAAATGCTCTTCAGCTACAAATCACAGTAGCTCAAATGAATTCAGTAAGTTAATTTCTTGTCTGTATAGTTTGATTCAAGTTTATGGTTTTTATTCTACATTTACACAATGGACAGGCTGGAGCTGGTGTACATGGCACATCCATATTAATTTCCATGGAATTTAAATTATTCAAGACAGTTAAGGCTCTGGCACTAGCTTTCTTTAATTGAGCCCAAACAAGTCAAAAGCTTTCTTTTTTGATCTTTATTTTAGATTTTAATTCTTGAAGACCTATAGCTCACATAGTAGTATCTTCTACATTATATGGCATATCCCTGCTCAGTGTAAAAAGGCTGCCCCACACACRAGGGGTTAAAAGCAAAAATTTTGTGACTGGGAAAGGAAAGAACAAAGCAGTTTCTTTCTGAGTCCTTTGCACGCACRCACAGAAACGTGACTCAAGTTCTAGAAGCCCCTTACCAGTCCTTGAACATGTAGAAATGTTTCACCCTGGTTTCAACACCAACCTACCTCTGCACACCTCCAGGTGACACTAGAGGATTGTTATGGTCTCATATGTCACAATTTGCAGTTGGGAAAAGAAATACACCAGCAGCTCACAGGAAATTCTGCTTTCACCGTGTGTCCCTGCGTCTCCTTTTGGAGAGTTACTAAACTACATAGAGAACTAAACTGCATACTTTCACATAAAATTATAAAGGAAGAATTAAATTGAAGCATTCTGATTCCCCATTCGGCCACTAATATATCTTTTCTTTGACTGGATTTACAGTGATTTGATGTATTGTGTTTTAAACACTGAACAACAAAAAAATAAGAGGTTGCCATACACTGGATCAGCTGTAATTTGTGATACATAAGCCAAGTGAAGAAGTTAATTTTCTCCTTGGTATTAATTTTCCCCCTCCAAAAGGGACAAAGAAATTTTTTCCCCTCCATATTTCTCCCCTTCTGCATACTCAGGAGCAATAGCACTGATAAAAGTGTATAGAAAGTTTGACAGGTGAGGAAACGTTATAATTTTTTAAAAAAACTTTTGTGATTTTTTCCCCACATTTGAGTGAAGACTAGAACAGAGGAAAAGCTCCAAAAACAGAGCCAAAAATGTCCTCTGCTCTCATAGGGTGAGAACTCCTCATGCTAGTGATGACCACAACATTTTAAGGCCCTGACTTTCCTTGCAGCCTTATGTATGGGGCTGTTGGTTTTTTTTGGGGTGGTTTTTTTTGTTGTTGTTGTTTGTTTGTTTGTTTGTTTGTTTTCTGGGGATCTAAGTGGTAGTTAAGGTTAATGTATTCTCACTCTTTTCCATTTCTCCATAATGAAAAATTAAAAAACTAATGTTCTTTTTCCTTTTTTTTTTTACAGTTGTGGCAAATATTAATTTTAAATTTCAAACTTCTTTTAATACAGCCTTGTGGATTAGCACTTATAACTGACATTATAACATTCTTTTATGTGTCATTATCAGAGGCWACCTCAATATTGCCTGCAGAATCCAAATATAATTAGTGGGAAAAAGACACAGGAAACTCAAGCCCCCCAAAATAAATGTAATATTTTGATTATTAAAGGCTATCTGCTGGAAAAGGTCCGCAAAAGAGTACTCTGGGATTTAAAAACTACYGCTTTCTTATTCTCCCTTAAGAAATATATTTCCTTGTTGAAATATAATGTTTGGGTTCTCTTGAAGTACCTCATGTCTTCCAGACTGTTTCTCTTAGGGAAGAAGCAAGTGGTGAATGGCAGTAGCATTTAGCATGAGCGTCCAAAGCATTTAGAGAATAGCGATTACAAGTTCAGAACAACCACAGACTGGACCGATATCTAGTGGTGAGTCAAAGTTATGTGAAAATAATTACAAAACAGCAGAATTTGTAGTAAATGGGATGCAGCATTATACCAGCAGCAGCAGCAGTTAATTTGGCATTTTCAGGTCAAGGGTTCACTGAACATGAAACCCTAAAGGACAGCCCTGAGGCACATTGATAAACCTGCTCAAAGAGGTTTGACCTGTTCCTGTGTTATGAACAGATGAGATTTTGTTGTTTAGAGCGTCTAATTTTCAGAATCTTTGGTTCCTCCAAAACATTAGTTTCATATTTAACATATTTTAAAATCAGAAGTTTTTGAAAATTGTATTTTAAATTAAGTATACCTAATAAAAYTATATTATAACAAGATTCTTCTATGTCTGGCATTAACTGATGTGCCAAAAAGTTTTTCCACTGTCTTTACCAAACAATTATTTAACTCTCCTAAATCAGTATTAATGTTTTAGAAGTGCACCGGTAAGTGTTAAAATTTTGGGATGAAACTTAACATTCATGAATACTCAAAACCCCCAGATTTTTATAAGTAATGCTGGATYTGAATTGTAAGACTTCAAGACAGGAGAGAAAATTCAGAGTGGAAAATAATTGACTAGAAAACAGGAAAAAAGTTACCTAAGCTTCTGAAGGGATTTTTACACAGCTGGCTACTTCCACAGTTCAGCTTTATTATTTGCTGGATTTGGTTTAGAGAACTTGGGGTGTCAGAGTGCAAGGATTTGCCTTGTCCATGGCCGTCCCTAACATCGGGGCATGATGYGGAGTGCTATCAGCTAAGTTAAACTTCTCCCTAAAGAGAAGCCATTATGTCAGTGAACGGTTTCTGGCAGTGGGACTTCTTTACCACATCGGGGTTTTTTGTTTTTCTTTATAATTTTTTAATTGCAATTATTTTATTAACTAAGTTTCACAAATGTAGAAGCAGTAAGCAGATTAGMACTTGAGCCTAAAGAGAGACCCGCTGCGCACAAACCACACAAGCGATGAAAAGCTGTTCCTTTTTTCCTGTTTTTAATTACTTCACGCTTTAAAAAAGCAGAAAACATCCGGCGTACAAAGCCCACGGTCACGCCGCACCCACGTGAATTACCACCTCATCACAAGGCCGAGAAACCGGGCGGGCAAACCCCGAAAGAAAAAAACAAAGAATCAAACGAAAATACAGCAAAAACAAAACCACAAACAAACAAACAAACACAAAAAAAGGGGAAAAGGAGCGACTGCCGTTCCCAGGCCGCCGCCGCGCCCGCCCTGCGCCGCCCCCGCCGTGAGGGGGGAGGTGCCGGGCGGGGAGGGCGCTCTCTCCGCGTCGGCGGCTCCGCGCGCCTCCCCTCGCGAGAGCGGGCGAGGTTTCCGGTGTTGTGGCTGCGGGGCCGCAAACATGGCGGCGACGCTCCGCGCCCGCTCGCTGAGGCACCTCCGCATCCGAGGTGAGGAGCGTCCCGCGGGCCGCCCCGCCGCCGCCCGCACCGCCGCGGTGCCCGCCGGCGTCCCCCGCTCCCCTCCTCCCGTTCTCTTCCCTRTCCCCGGCTTCTTCCTCCCCGCCCGTCTAACGCGCTTCTCTCCCCTCGTCCCCGTAGGTCGGAACGACAGCGGCGAGGAGAACGTGTCCCTCGATCTCAGCCGAGGTACGGGCGGGGCGGGGGGGCCGCTGGAGTCGCGCTGCGCCCGAGGCGGGCGGGGGGCGCGGCGGAGCGGAGCGGCCTGGTGGTGCCATGGGGCGGGCGCGGGGCCCGGGGCCGCCGCCGGGGGCTGAGCGGAGCCGCCCGCGGGTGGGAGCCGCTCCTCGGGCACCGCGGGGCCGCGCCGAGGCCGTGCCAGGGCAGCTGCGGGGCCGCGGGGCTCCTCGGCGTGCGCGCTAAGGCTGCTCGGCCGCCGCTGGGGCTGCCCTTGAAGCCCCTGTTGCTTGCAGACGGGATTGTGTTCAGTGGCCGAGCCTCCGGCCGATCGTGCCGTGCGCCTGCGAGCAGCACCTCGGCAGCGGCGGCTGCTCCTGACTCCATCTCTTCTTCGTGTGTCCCTGCGTGCCCCAGGCCGGCTGGCCACCCCGTTTGCCCTGAGCGTCTTGCTCCCAGAGCAGCGGCCACTCATGTCCCCTTTGCTTGTTAAATTGCTCCAAACATCCTCCTCTGTTCTCAGATATGTGTCTGGGGTGGAGGGGTGGTTAAGAGGAAGGAAGCAACGCTGATACCTGCTATACACTAAGAAGTTTTGTCTCAGACGAACAGGTACTCGTTTCCTACCCACATGTATAGGGTAGAAAATGTGGTCTTGCTTAGCTGAGTACTGAGGTAAGGGTTAGACCCTACCAAAGAGACTGGTGAAATTCAAAAAGCAAACTGGAATGTTACTGCTGTGGAAGTGGTGATATTTCGTTTGACAGAGGATCCTGGTCTGGGGAGSGAATGAAGTTGATGTTGGTGTGTAACTGTTCTGCTTCGGGAGGTCCAGAATGACTATTATGCTGAATAGATCCATTTTATGGGGAAGTAGGCAGGGAAATGACAGAATCAATGAGATTAAAATGGCCTGTGAAATGGAAAGGAAGTAAAAATTCCAGCAATAGAAGTACTGTTTTCATCTTGGAATTGTTGATACTGCGTTATACTTTCTCTAATTCTCTTCCCACAAAGTAAGCTGTGTTTAAAATTATTTTAATAAGCAGTTTTATTGTGGGCTGCAAGTTGTCTCTGTGTATACATATCATATTTACAAGTATGTTTCAATAACCAGGAAAGCTGCTGGGGTTTCCTCAGTTTAAAGAAACAGACTCTTCTCATTCTATCTCCCAATGAACATGATTGCTTTAGAGAAAYGCTGTCTTTAAAAATTAAAACATGTGAAGCGTTCATCAGCAAAATGTGCAATGAAGGCCTTAACAGTTTAAGCACATGACAAAGTTATTACTGTAAGCAATGTTGCCTGTTTATGAAATCTGCAGAATTGGGATTTTAATGAATGGGTCTAATATATTTTTTAATGTTCTATAGCATACTGAAGTATGTTGAGGTGAAAGTACAATACACAAAATTTAAATACTAGAGTGGTAATTTTGAAATGTGGTGTGTTTGAAATCTTCTAATCAGAATTYGATAGGTGACTATCATTGTGATATTGATTCTTGCCATGAGGTGTTTTGAACTGCCTGCTGATTCGAAACCACATTTTTAATATGTGTTTTCTTTTTTTTTTTTATTAGAAAAGGTATTTTGCACTGTGTCAATATATCTTCTGTTACCAAAATAATAAATCATTGGRAAATCGAATAAGAAGCTACTTTAAATTTAGATGTTAAAAACCCAACGGTTTTGGTTTTTTTTGTTAGAAAGACTACAGCTGACTGATCAGTAACCATATAGCACCGTATATCTGTGTCGATATTAACTGCATTTTAAAGAGGAAACAAAAGTAAGAAGCTTAAAAGTCTCAGGAAGACATTAACTGAGCTAGATGATTACTTGATTTCCATGGTGAACACAACGAGTATTTGTTTTTCCAGCTGTTACAATAGTTATGTAAGCAATTATTTTAAATATTTTGTTACCCTAATTTGGTACTAATAGCACAATGTTTTGAGTCACTGTGTTGTGCAGATCACATAGTTTTCCACAGGGCTCACGTTTGCATTAGCTTAAAAGAATGTTCTAATGTTTTTTGTTTCCTGGTACAACTGAACTTTGTGTTGATTAATGTGAAATATCTGATTTGGGCAAAGTAGAGAATCACCATAAACAGAGCCTCAGCCATATGCTTCTAGTTACAGGGGCCTCTTTGTTACAAACACAAGAAATTATATTGGCACTGTCTTATTTTGAATAGTTTCCTGTTAGTAATGGCATGACTTAGCCTACAGGTTAGACCTTTACTCGTCCATACCTGTGACTACRTTTTCCATGCAAGAGGCCAGTGCTGTTACGACAAATTTCAAAACAGATAAAAGATGTGGGAAGAGCACTCCAGTTTGTGCTGCTCTGTGTTCTGCTTCTTCCTGGCTTTTTGAGCAGTAAGGCATGACRACTGCCTTGCTGCTTGCAGTGATCTGCATTTCTCTGTATGTGTTTGGTTTGCTCTTTTCTCTGGTCCTGCAGTTAAAGTTGCTCATGTTTTTGCAGAAGACACCAAGCTTTTTACAAATTTTTACCATGGCTGCTATATTAGGTTTACTTTTTGGAGCTTCTTGGTGCTTCACCTTTTTAAAAATGATGCGTTATGTTTATGAAAGCCATTTTGCATTATGGTGGGTGCTGCATTTTGTGTGTTTGTTTAGGTATGTGTGAGCTTTCTGTTTACATTTATTAGCCTGGTTGAAGTTGATAATGTAAATAAGTATGTGGTTTGCTTTTGCTGTGTTTTTGTTTTTACTTCTTTGGGACGCAAGGTTAGTTCTTTGGGGRTTCTTTGTGTGTTCTTTTTTTTGGTTGGGGTAGGTTTTTTTTGTTTGTTTGTTTTTGTTTAGGTTTTTGTCATTTGGTTGGTTGGTTTTGGGTTTTTTTGTATTTATTTTGTTTCTGAGCCACTAAGCCCTGCCCATCTTCTAAGGGAATTCAGATAGATCTTTTTCAAGAAAAGCACTTTGCTGAAGGGTTAATCAACTCTGGAAAAATTGTCCCCAGGATAAACATTTGTTTGTGTAATGTTGGTATAGTAAGAAAAAATGGTACAGATATTGCTTTTGTCTAGTTAAATCATATGTTATGTATTCTGTTGATTACAAAATCGCAATTAATAATTTGGGATTTAGAACACTCATGTTTAGGCCTTGTGTTATATTACCTGCTCTGAATAGAACAGAAAAGGAAAAAGAGGACAGACTCACCACCAGTACAACTCCCACTGCAGTCATCTGGAAGGAATTAGCAGTGGGATGAGAGAGATTTGTTTAATTAGACTACTGAAATCAAACTTGTAACTTCCAAAGGCCAGAAATGACAGTTGGAGGTATCAACCAGATTAGTGCATTTGGTAGGAGTTTATCCACTGACTTTGGCCATGGTTGTGTATATAACATAATACAAACATTATGCACCTATTCTTTGTTTCTGACTGTTTTACAGGCGTTTGAAGTTGAATCACAGAAGTACATACACCTGCTGGAGCTCTGGGCACTGTTGAAGGCGTGTGTAATCCACACTTAATGTGCTCCTAAGTTTTTGCAGGGAGGTTGGACTATGTGACCTTGAAAGGTCCTTCTCAACCCATACCATTCTGTGATTCTTTGCTCACCACTGTAACTGAATCACTTTACRGTGCTGGGTGACCAACAACTCTTCCTTTGTTGGAATTCTGGCTGTTGTCCTTGGATCTTGAAGGCCTAAGTAGTTTGGAMCTGGGCTAGTTGAGAGCAGTCTCATGGTTCATTATCTGTCCTCAGGCTCATCTTCCTTCAAGGGTTCCCATTTTCTTGGAATCATGTAGCTCAGAGATTGCACTGGCTATTAGGAACTTCCCAGAGCTTGTTTGCTTACCGGAGCAGGGGTGCCAGCTGCTTACTGAAGTTGAGTAGAGTGCTGTTTCTGTGTATATGTGTTAATTTCCTTCTTTCTGAGGGTAGCAGTCTTCACTTGCTGATAGTGTACTCTTTAAACAACTGAAATGTACCTATCTCAAGCATTAGTACTTTCATTTATTATTGAAAAACATGCATTACAAGATTCTRCTTTGTTTTATCAGCTTTCCTTGTACAACCAATTCTATTTTGTAGAAATTTTGTAGATGTTGAGTCTTCTAACTAACACAGGACATACATGAACAAAGCAGCAGCTGAGAAAACTAGTTGGTTTTTTTTTCTTCCTGAGATTGGTATCACAAAATTGACTAGTGTTATCTGAGAAAATACTCTTTTCATTTTTTGCCTTCATTTTTTCCTCTCATGTAGGTAATAATAAAATATAAAAGAGTTCTGTTTAACTTCATGAGGTCTAAGTGGTGTTACTTTTCTTACTGTGCTTCCATAATTTTAAACCATGTAGTATTTGAGTCCATGTTCCCACATGGTATATCATAATGCATTGCATGAAGGGCAAACATCTCAGGATGCTATTTGCAGTTTACAGCCCACAGAAATGTCAGGCATTTTTAAGGGTTATTTGTGGGATAGTTAAAGAAGGCTGGATGAATTTTGTTTCCAAAATCAGCTTGAGATTTGATGACCATACTGTTTCCAGCTTTCTTCGTCAGTGTGGAAGAAGCAGGGAGGAACAGAGCACACATCTGATACTGAAATCTCTAGTAGTGGGGGAAGCAGAAAATAACCCTTTTGTATTGCTTGCAGCGTGACAGTAGGGAAACCACTGCAGAGATGGCAGCTGGCGCATACTTTTTGATGGCTCAGAGGCAATTCTTCCACACTAATGGCAAGTCTGTTGCAGAAAGCCTTTAGGTGGTTCTTCCTGCACTTGTGGGAAGTGTAGCCTGGCTTGAAATCCTGGAGAAATGGGGCTCCACCACACCATAGAAACAGTGTTTTTAAAATAGCCAGATAATCAAAATGTGTGGACACCTTTCACCCTCACTTTGCAGTATGCCATCATTTTCATGGGTAGCTATAGCAGGATGTTGTGCCTGAGCAGGTCACACGGAGCAATAGGTGTTTTTTTGCTCCCTTGTTTGTAAATCTGTAAGAGAAACTGTAACAGTCATAAGAAGATAATTAGTAAAATTTTTTATTCAGTCTCCTGAGGCATGARGTATGCAACAATGGGGCAAAAACCGTAGGAGAGACCTCTTTGCTGACTGAGAAAGATTAATGCTGCATTATTTTTGTATGTTGTAGTTTTTTATTATATTGGAGGAGCAAAGGGAAAGTGATTGGTTATGATGGCCTGCTAACTTTTCTGGCAATGTGTAAGCTTTCAATAGGTTTTAAAAGTAAGAGAGTTAAAGTGCTGAATACATGCACTTCARAATTAAGTCGTACACTTAACTGTCCGATCTGCACTTGTGCTTGCACTTGTGCTTTAGTTGACTGTTGTTTTGGAATTGTATAGTGCATTGTCCCAGTTAGATTAATAACACTTTTGTACCTTTGACTTTGCTTCTTAAGCACTGSTTTTATAATCTTAAGTCTTCTCAGGACTACTAAGATGGTGTGTGCTTAAAATATTTCCACTTTCCATYTCTTCAAAACAAGAACCACATTTTTAATGAAAGAAAAATTTCAGCAAAAGACCACTTTAAGATCTTATGGCTTGCTTGTCTGTTGTTAAGATTTCTGTAGGAATTGGGTACTACCATGTCTTTGAAGATCTGTACTTATGTCTGTCTTTAGAGTTTTTGAGTACAGCACCTCTAAATTTGTTTTTATGTGTGGGTTCTTTGTTCCAGCTGTTGTGATCAGAGAATAAAATGACTGTTCTAAGATCTTGTACTTTCTATTACAAGAGATTATTCTGTGATTGGGATCACTATACCAATCCAAACACCTTTGTAGATGTTTAAGCAATGATGTTTTCACTACTTTCTTCAACATACTTCCGTCCTCCCTGAGTGTTGAAGTATCAAACTCTCCTGCTGCCTTCTTGATATATTTGAATCTTTGTSATAAATGTTATTCATGGTTGTTTTGTTGCTTTCCAGCATCTCCCACTTAGAAGTTAGAGCAGTGCTTAGTTTCAGCATTTTTTTCTGTTAGAGCCTATCCAGTGTAGATGCTGTCTAAAGGAACTCACCCCTCATTGTAAATACAGTCAGCAAGGAAGCTGTGTCAGCCATCTCCTGTCCATAAAGAAATGCATCACTTGCCCAAGCTGATGACCTTCATCGCTACTTTACCAGTTACCTGGAAATCTCAGAAGTTTTACCCTAATAACACAGAAAAGATGCTAACATCAGGTACAGTTACTTTTCTTTAAAGTGGGAAGTAGTGAAATAGCCATAGTTAAAATTGCAGTTTTCCTGCTCTTAATATCCATACAAACTCTGACACTGCAGAAAGGAGCATTGCTCAAGAGATTTACAGGACAGCTTAAGACGTGATGTTGAAATTACAACTGACTTGGGGGAATGTACTGAAAAATCATGCAAGTTGTTCTTAATTTTTATACTAACAGAAACTCATTCTGAGATTTCTTTTTTTAAAACAGTAAGTGGCACAAATCATCTACTTTTAATATTAACTACCTTCTTGCAACTAAGACAAGAACATGTGTCTTGATGCTTGGGTAACTACACAAAAGATCAAGTAAAGTAAGAAGTTTGCTTTTCTTTGGAAGTGTTTTACGTGCATGCAGGCAGGCAGATGCTTGCACARTAGTGCAGGTGAATTCACGCACTGAGCTGTGCTCCTGTGCATAGTTCTGTTACAGAAGGGTAGGTGACATAACTACTACAGAAGTGCTGGCTGGTATTTGTCAATTTTTTAACTGGAGCCCTTGTAACTGTGACAATAAAATGTATCTGTTCTAATTTAAGAGTCTGTAATGTTGGTATATTTGTATATGTAGCAGCAATGTTGTTTTTTTTTTTATTTACCTGTCATCATGTGTGGTGATGGAAAATTTTGGAAGCAAAACTTCAGAACATGATTAGGTGAAAAGTGCATTCATCAAATCTTTGCATCTGATGTAGAGGAGGAACACTGGTAAAGATGCATAAATGAGACAATGTAGTAAAAAAACCCCAAACCAAACACAAAACCCAATCCCAGAAAGCAAACAAAAAATACTTAACAGTTATATTTTTTAGTTATGTTACTGAATTTTCCTAGGACATACTTGAAAGCTTTCTAGCTGACACTAGTGGCCTGCATAAGTTTGTGTAAATAAATATAATGGGGAAATCTCTTCACCTGAATTCTACCTGAGCAGCAATAGCCTTTGAATCAATGTTGTTCATTAAAAAATTAACCTGAGTGATAGCCTTTATGAGTGTTTTCTTAGAAGGGGAGATTTTTTTTCTCCTAAATGTACTAGTGTTGTTCTTCCCTAGACTTTTCTAAGCTCATTTTAGTTCAAATGCTGTCTGCTGCTATGGGTTTGGGTACATCTGAAAATTGACTCAGCTGGTTGCTCCTGCAGCATTTCAGAAATACAGTTTTAAGTTTATTTATTTATTTGCTTGTTTAGTAGAATTGTGTTTCATTGTCTGAGATGCAAAATGAAARTTTTTAATTCTGTTTCAGTTGGAAAAATGGTTAGAGAACATGATTTCATGCTGTTTATAAATTATACTTTCAGTAACCATTTAAGTCCAAGAGAGAAAAAGGGTTGCAAAATGGTAAAGATGACTGTTACTTGCTGTCTTTGAAAGGGCTCCTGTGAGTTAGCAGTTGTTTGTCTGGCATGAAGTACATCTCTGTCCCCTATTTGCATAAGTGTTCATTGTGAAATTAACTACTTCTGTTGATTTGAGACTACAGAATGATTGGTAGGAGATATTTATACTTAGAATTAAGGTGTTTAGAGCAAAACAAATGTCCTTGACTTATGGAAAAATACACAGGAATTGTAAGAGTAACAAGGAATAATTAAATTAATCTCTTCACGTAAAGGTGTGTGGTGAACGGCACAGGGATTTTGTTTGTTTTTAGCTGCGTAGAAGATTGGTTTCCTGCTTGAAGTGTACATAGACTAGAAATAAATACATATATTTAAAAATAATTACTTCATAAAAATGGAGGACTATCAAGAACAGCTGTTGCCTAGAAGTTACTTATTTAAAAACAAATTATTAAATCTGTAAGTAATCTTATTCCTTTGTTACCTCCTGAGCATCAGTGAAGTCAGAATTCAGTTTGAGCAACCTCATATCTAGAGAATTTAGAATGTGTTCATCTCCTTCTTTATGCAAACCATATGTGTGTGTCACGGGTAGACCTCTGGGTTTTTTTCACGAAGTACAGAAAATGAAATAGAAAAATTCTTGCTGTTTCTATAAATGTGGCATTTGCAGCTCAGTGTTTAGCTTAGCCTGTTACTTCAGCTGGATAGGTTTTTCTAAGTTGAGATTGACCAATAGAGTAAATGTCTTCTGTCTTCAGAGAATTGTATTTAGATCTTGTGAAATCTATAAATATGACTGACACTTCCTGTGCTTTTTCAGGAAAAAGTGTAGAAGTCTTGAATGGTCACAGCAACGTGAATGTATTACCTGTGTGACACAAGGACACGTCCTATTCTTAATATGAGGGAATGAAGCCTGCAAATATCATCAGCCAGCACAGTTTTGAAATCTTCTGGTTATATAGCATTTTAGGATGGGGAAACTAGCACATGACATTTGCTGCAGTTTAAATGTTTCCTGCTTCAGTCAGTGCTATTTGTGAATTACTTGTAGTTTCTAGCTGTGTCCCTGTATTAGTGTTTGAATTTGAGTGTATTACTACTTTGGTGTTTCCATGTCATGCAAATTGCCCTTCATTTCTTGGTTGGCAAACTGGGTAATCCTACATCTGCTAATGTTGATGGACTTCTAACATGATGCCCCTTGTAACAGGATATTTCTGGGGACAGTGGCTGCTTCTGACTGCTTTGAGTTTATTGGTAAGAGCCATGTAACATTTATGCTTTCAGGTTGTTGAACATATTGAAATGATGCAGAGAAGAATCAGAATGCTAATTGAGAAAGTAGTCTCAGAATAAAATCATATGTCAGTTTGATAATATTCAGAGAAATATGTGATCAAAATTCTCTTGGGTGGTTTTGAAAGCAGATTAGCCTGGTCCACTCTCCAAATACTGGTCGCAAGATGTCAGAAAGACACAGCATTTTGTTAAAACAACTGAAAATTTTGACCATCCTGATATTTCTGCTTCTAGGAGTGGTGACAGAAAAGAAGAAAATGGATTGGAGGAACTGAAGATAATTTTCTAAACCACTACAATAAATTTATATTCACCCTTCAAATTTGTTGTTGATGTTCTGGGAAGTATTAATTTGATTTGTGTACCGACATAAGCAATTTTGTAAATCTGGGAAAGGCTTTTACTGGCTCTTGACCATAAGAACAGTTGTACTGGGTCACTCCAACCTTGGCAGTAGTTTATAATTGTTGCAGAGAAGAGAACAGAACAACAGGGCAAACAAATGCGTAGTCACACAGTTATGGAATGTTCCCCAGCCTCCAGCATTTTGACCCTCTGTGTATTTTGTCTCCTTTATTTTTTCTTTTTCTTTTAAACATCTGAGCTTTTAAAAGTTTAAAAGAAATTCTTCCTGAATTTAACTGTATTCCAGAATTATTTATATTTGTGTATTAAGTGATCATGATAAAAATGTCAAGGGACTATAATTCAAGTTTAGTTTTGGTCAGGATAATATGCAATAGTTACAGTTGTGTATCTTGCAGAGAGATGACATTCTGGTGGGATTTTTTTGAGGGGCAAGAGGTGGGGGAACTGCGAGTAAGTTTGTAATTCACAAAGGTATGTATCAAGACTTTTTGCTGCGATTCTTGTCATCAACATCAGGTCTTCCTGGCAGCTGAGGATATAACTGTACATTTAAATGGAGGACTAAATTAAATACTTTCTTTTTATGAATAGACAAGGATTTTTTTAAGAGTTGTTTTTTTAATATGCCTTTGTACCTTACGTAGTCTTAACTAATACTATTTAATACCATTTTCGTAATTGGTCTTTGAGGAAGTTTATGCAGTACACTAGATTTTGTGTTGCTATAAAGCATTTGTAGTTTGTTTATCAAAAACCGTATGTAATTAATTTTCAAGTCAGCCTTGTAGTTATCCTTTGGAATGGTCCTTCAGTTTTCTCTTTCTATCCTGGGAAGGCTTTTAACATTTCGTCTATGAAATCCATTTTTTAGAAGTTTTAGCAGTAAAGAATGCTGTTTACAAAGCTGCCATACAAGATCACAYATTGGGAATAATTGACATAATTCCTAGGTGAGGATATAAGAATGGCTTTTGAACAGGTATAATCTCAGTGTCTTGGTTAGAAATATTATAAGACCACATTTTGGAAAGTGGTTCATTTTGGAGCTGCTCTTCAAGCTGACTGGAACACCAAACTGCTTATTTCCTGCCACCTTTATATGTACTTAGGAATACTAAAATTAAAAAAATTCCTTTAATTTACATCATCTACACACATCTGCAGAAGAGAAATCTGTAGGCATTTAAATCMCAGTAGGCATTTAAATTTTACCTAATTTTTTCAGAAGCATGTGTGTGCCAAAGTAATCCAGATACTTGGTTTCCTGTTTATCTGAAGTTCTAGTGATTTCTAGATCCTACCATGAATACGCTCTCTTTTCCACTGATTTCTAGTTTGTAGGTATTTTTGTATATGAGTTTTTTACCTGAGTGATGTAGGGAGAGGAATAGTTTTGAGACTTTCTTTGCTGACTGCCATGAAAGAGAGGATGTGTAGTTTTTTCCRTATTAGTGAGCCAGTTTCATATATTCATAGCTTTCTAAAGCAACGTGGGGGAAAATAGTCTCAGTTCTTAGTTTTTGTTTGCTTTCTGTTTTCACATACATGAGTTACTGGAACTTCCCTATATTCAAAATAAAGCGCTCTTTGCATGGTTTCCCCATGAAAGCTATGGGAATCAAACTAAGTCAATCTTTAGGTGCATTCTGCTGAAATCACACTTAGTCACAGGTACTTTTTAAGGGGTTACCCTCAATTGTTAAAACTTGATATGCATGTGAATTGTTTTAATCTAAAATTTTCAAGTCTTACTTGGCAAAACTTAGAGTACAAAGTATTTATGGCTTGAAGTGTTAAATACGAAGTATTTATGGCTTTAACTGTGATCGTAGAGGATATCAGAGGATGTCTATCTGGCTCAGTATTCAGTACATTTTTCAATGTRACTACATTAACATGATACTACAAACAGGTTTTTTTGGTTTTACACTATAAATTGAGACATACCTTCAGTCTAAATATGTATTATTGTGTTTTTGAAAATCACACATTGAGTATAAAGTGTTCATGCACTGAGTTTTTAGAATCTGGCAAAGTAGAGTTAATGTGTTAATACAAATAATACAGGAGTGATCTTTGTCGCGAAGTTTGCTTTTTTATGTAGCTTTCTCATCTTTCATATTCTTAGGTTTTCCGTGAGGTTTCCACCTTTTTGAATTAAATGTAAGTTAAGAATACTTTAATATCAAGAAGATTACGTAAGTGTCCTGATTTTTATTTTTTAGCCACAAGTTGATAATGGTAGAATATGACTTACTGTTGATCAGCAGATCATCAGAATGATCCATTGTCCAATCACTACTGTGTTTCTTTCAGTAAGAGAAGGATAACCTCTCATGTATGTTAATGGTGAGATGATTGACTGTAGTGAAGTACAACTTCCTTCTTTAAAGGAAGTATTTAGAAGTATTTAATCTTTTATTTCACTTTTTGGCCTTGTGATTCTAGTAGGTGTGACATCAGCTGCTCTTGTGACATCTGTCTCTCACTTCAAAGTTACTGAATATATATACACATTGGCTACTGTGTACAGTACTGTGTACTGTTTTAGCACCTACCAAGTGATGCTTATAATACACACTCCTCAGTTCAACTTGTGCCTGATTTCAGAGTTACTGAATTATTTGTGTGCTAAAGCCTGTCATTCCTTTCTTTTTTCCCTTTTTCATTCACATGTGCATAACAGAGCAGCGAATTGTGCTTCTAGCATACTGAATGTGGTCAAACAATGCTGCTAAATCTGTCAGGCAAAAGGAGTCGTCACTTGGGCTAATATAGCTATTACTGGTCCTGTTTCATCCCTGCGTTAGATGGAGCGCTAGCTGTTTTGTGTAGCTGGACTTCTGTCGTGTTCTTTCTCTCTGGAGAATGGGATCTGTCAGAATGCATCATGGTTCTCRCTGGGGAAAAACAATGTCACAGTCCTGAAGGGGTGAAAAAATGAGTCAAGCCTTAAAAGGTCATGGGAGTTTAAAAACAAACAACAACACAACATTGGAGATTTTTGATATACAGCATCTGTGAATTACTTTTAGGCTTAGAGAATCACGGAGTTCTTGAGCCTCGAGTTTTAAAAAAACACCAGCTTTGCTCTGTGCTGAACATTGTAATTGTAAGTACAGGGTGTTAATACAGAGAATTGTGGGTGAGAAACTCTGTTTAGTGTAACAGAAGTTAACAGAACAACTACTGCTACTTCAAAGTTTTTGCTGTCCAACAAAAAGCAGAGAGAAAAAGAGAATATTGATGAGCAAGCTAAGCTCTTGCTGCAGGACACAAGTGGGCTGACTTGCAACTTTTATATGTATCAACAAGTTTTTAGATGACATTTGAGCAAAGTAGCTTTGTGTACAATAATTGGGACAACTTGCCGATTGTAAAGTCTATGCAAAAAAAAAAAAGGGGGGGGACTTCTTTCTACTGAGTGTCGTGTGGAACAGGTATGTCTTGCTTCCACCACTCTACCTCTGAATGCCTCAGTGGCACTGCTACTTCTGAGTGGGTTTTGTAAGAATTTAGTATTCAGTTTGAGTCAGTAACTCAGTAGAGAACGAACATAGTTAGAAGAACAAAAAGTGATTTTACTGAGATACTTGGCAATTTTATTGTGATTTTGAAGATCGGTGCTGAAGTAGTGTAAAGGAGAAAGGTGTGTTGTACAGTGGGACAGGAGAGGGAAGGAAAGTAAAGGAAGGGAGTCGCATATCTTTTGGCGGAGGAAATMTGGAAGATCAATTTAGGTATTTTGCACAGCTGCAACCTCAGAAGCACCATGGGAAAGAATGTGAAGATATTAGGTGKTTGCTCAGGGCCAGCTGGAGATGGTAGAATTATTTTGATTGATCATTGAGTTCAACCATAAACCAGACATTGCCATGTTCATCACTAAACTGTGTTCCTAAGTGCCACATCTGTGCATTTTTTAATTACCTCCAGGGGTGGTGACTCAACTACTTCCCCGGACAGCTTGTCCCAGTGCTTGACAACCCTTTGGATGAAGAAATTTCTCCCAATGAAAGTCAGAGTATCATTAATAAATGCAGTGAATCAGGAAAGAGAAGACTTTTGAGGGGATCTTAATAAGTAGCTTATCTTCTTGGGGTTTTTTTGTTTTAGGTACAAAACAGGAGGAGCTAGAGACTAAGAGCTAAGAAATCTCTACAGCAGTGATGTGAACTGGGGTCCTTAAAACAACACATACAACACTGATGAGTGCAGTGGGCTAGAGCATGGTGCTAATAACACCAGGGTTTTGARTTCAATCCCTGTATGAGCCATTTACCGAAGAGTTAGTCGGTGATTCTTGTGGGTCCCTTCCAGTTTAGAATATTCTGTGAATCCGTGAAACAGCAAGAAGAGCCCCTTCCTCTCCCTCCACAACCCTCCCACCAAAACAAAACAAACAAAAAAACCAGCAAAAAAACCCACCCCCGACAAACTGAAACAGGCAGAAAACCAAACAACAAAAAAAAAGTCTTTGTCAACACCAAGATGAACTGTTAACCTTGACAATGAAATCTGAAGGCTGCGATATTTTGTTGGAAAATCAGTCTGTGATTTTGTGCTATGCTTTTTGCTATTTCTGCATTACTCGGTATTTTATAATGCCTTTTTAAGATTTTGTGACAGGAAGGTAGACAGTGCTGGATCTGATCTGTGATTACAGTAAAGCTGCATGGCTTAGTTTTTAGAATCCAGGATGTATTGTCTATTTCCAAGTCCATTAGAATGTGAGGGACTGAGTAGCAAAAGACTGAATCACCACTTATGAAGTCAGATTGGTTTGTTCAAATTCTCTTACATCTGTGACGTGAAATTTTCTTAGGCCTGCCTACCTTCCTTACTGGCTTTACTTTTACTAAAATGAGTAATACTTGAGTAAGTAATACAAATTTTCTACTTCTTTGTAATGTATGGTGCATTTTGAGGAGAAGGTAAAAGAAGATAGCCAGTTTTTCCTTGAAGTTAGTATGTCACAGTTATTTTGTTAAATTTTTTATAGGATACTTTTTGTGAGATGGTTCTTCTGAAGTTTAAAACATACCTGACAGTATTTGACCAAAAAGGCTTCTGTTATTTTAGTTCCTTCTGAGGTAATATACTATGAGAGGGTCTTTGTTTCTTTACTGTCTTGTTTTTCTGCAGCGGTATTGGTTTTGGTAGGATTGAAGAGTGAGACAGCTAACTTGCTCTGCTTATATTATCAGTTCTGTACTGGAAATGTCTGTCATGTTCTCAGTTTTCTCACAGTTTTGTAGCTTTTGCTCTGGAGTCCGTAGTTTGCTTCAAATTACTTACCTGCTAATAAAGCTTCTGTGAAATACCTGCCTGCAATGCTAAGCACCACAAACCTGTCTTTTCTCAAACTTTTCGGTCTCTAAACTAAAAATGAGTTTTTCCTCAACTGAAAGAAGACACAGTGAGGAAAAAGTTGGTGTAACTGCAGTTTTTCATGCAAAAATAGAGGAAGATTGTTTTAGTATACATTTTCTTAGGCAGCCTTATTACACAGATCTCTCATTGCTACAGAATTGTTAATATGGGAAATTGTAGTATCGTTGTGTCTTTATTTCTTCACATCCAAACTGACTGCCTTTTTCCACAGGACAACTTAGGCACTTCGAGTTAATGCCAGCTTTATCATTCTTATCATTCCTATCGAATAAGAATGTCCATTGTTAATGCACAAGAAGTTTTCTGGGCTAATCTTTCGGTCTTTCCTGTCTCCACAGTGAGCTTAGTTTTTGTAGGGGTTTATTGTGCATATGTAGCGATTTGCACTTTCAAAATCAAAACATACTTTCAGTCATTTTGGAAAGTTATGTTGCTGTAAAACTGCTTACCTGGAATCTTTCTTGTGGCGTAATGGGGAATTCTACAGGTCCAAAATGTTGTGAGGTAGGGAAATTCCCAGACATTACCCAAGGCAAGCCAAAGCATAGATGTGAGCCAGACTGTATTTTCTAAGAAATCAGATTGTGAGGAAGCTATCTTCCTCTCCTGTTACATTCTCTTGAAAGTAAGTTTATGATATAAACTATTTCTAGTGCCATTAACTAATCCAGTCTACTTGTTTTCAGCGAGCCCCATCCCTGAAAGTGTTCAAGACCAGGTTAGATGGGGCTCTGAGCAACCTCATTTAGTGGAAGATTTCCTGCCCATGGCGAGGGGATTGGAACTAGGTGATCTTAAGGTCCTTTCCAAAAACCATTCCATTTTTTTATGTCTTATGCTATTGCAAACCACGTCAACTGAGTTAAGCCCTGGAAAAGCCTATTGTGCGGAGGAATCCTAAACCTGGTATAGATCCAGWAAGATTCTCACTGTCTCTAATTTCTGTAATCGTGGAAGAGTTTTTTTTTTCTTTTTTCCTAGGGATGCGAAGAGGTCCGTGCACATATTCCAGTTTACATTGAAAGTTATTAGATAGATACCTGGTTTTACTGTGCATACTGCACAGCGGTGCAAGGTAGCTTGTGTATCTGATAGTTGACTTTGAGTRTGCTCTGAGTAGATTTGTGGTAAAGGATTTTACACATCAAGCTGGTGCTAACAGAAATTGATGCCCATGTTTAAGACTTACCTTATCTTTCCAAAATCTCACTGATCCTTTGTTTGAAAGTTACCAGAATTACAGGATGTGACAGTAGCATGTCTCTACATGTGCTAAAGTTTCATTATAAACACCATAGTCAATACAATCGCTTACCTTACCCTTGAGTATGCATCTAGCAGCTAATCAAGCTGTGGCAGTTGATTTCATTAGCTAATAGACAAAATCTTCATTGACTGCAGTGGGTTAACAGGTTTGTACACTTTAATTGGGGTGCCTACCTGTAAGTGTCATAATTTTAAATAATGTCTTGATTCCTGGTGACAGTGCAAATGYAGGTAGTGTCTGTCCAAGCACATTCTGGATATATCCTAGTAAGATTGCCACTTATGTTTGCTTTTCTAAATTTGTTTAAATTTTTAAAGTACAGGAAGTGATGTAAAAGCATGGTTTGTAGAGAGGTAGTGAAGGTGATGCTTTCTTTACATCTCCAGTGCTTGATTTCCTTTCCATTGTGAAATATGTACAAACCCACTTTTAGAAGTAACAGGAATGTAAAAGGCTCTGTATGAACCACAAACTCAGCTGTAGCTGTTCAATTCTGTCGTAGGAGGCAAGTTTTTCTTACTGAAGTTAGTGTGCACAAGAGCTCTCTACTTGCTGCTTATTAGATGTAAGGCTTGTTCTAAAGACTTCATTTTATGTGATGCAGTTATTTCTTCTTTTTTGTTAATATATTTCTTTCTGTAGTTTTTAYGTCTTCAGGATAGCCTTGGTTTTTAATTTTTCTCAAACTGCTGATACCTATCCTAAATCAATGCCTARCCTAAAACTCCATGAGAATCCTGCATCAAATTGGTCCCTTTAAAAACTGCCCTGCTGCAATYGCCACCCTGTACAGAACTTTCTGCAGTGTCTGTTACAGTAGCTCCGTGTGCAGCTCCCTGGGCCCAGCCTCAGTGCAGTTCGTTCCACTCTGCCTCAATTCCGACCTTAATTCTAAAAGTGAGACAAGAGTGTCTCTTCTCATCGTGGTACCTGTTCTCTGTTTTCTAGCAGAATGCAGGGTCATCRGTTGGTGTGTGAATAGTGTTTTCTGGGTGGCGTTTTTTTGTTTATCTGTTTTTGTTGAGATTCTTCTTAAGAAGAAAGAAGTTGACATTCTTAAGGCTTTTGTTTGCCTTGTAGTTCACTTACCATGTCACTGGAAAGGCCTAGCCCTCTATTTAAAGCGTCATTGTGGAGAGCAATAAATGTAGAGAGCAGAAAAGAAGTCTCATCTTTCCAAAATCCCACCAACCCTTTGTCTGGAGTAGAAAAAAGGAGTACTGTGGGGTGCCAGTAACATGCTACAGCTTAACCTGTTTTTGAGCTTACTTCATCTTTAAATTACAAGGGGATTAACAGTAAAGTTGTTCACTTATACGACGTAAGGATGGGCATTTCAGACACTAAATGGATTTCTATGTCAACTGCAAATCTAAGATATTGATTAAAATCTGCTTTAAAGTAAGAGCGTCTCTCTTCCATGGCCTTTAGCATTTATTCTACAGAACTCAGGTATGCATGGTTTTGGTCCCTGACATAAATCAGACAGATGCTTCTTGGAGCAACAGTGCTCTGCATCCCTAACAGACCAGGAGAGTGCCTATTTTATATATGAGTATAAATGTATGTTGAATGCATGTTTAGATTTTTYTTCTTTTTTATTTTTCTTTTACTATATCTGCTAATACCCTCTTTTCTTTTGCAGATCCTTGTGATAATATGAGAGAGATTCTCCAAAATGTGGCCAAATTACAGGGCGTGTCAAATATGAGAAAACTAGGTCACTTGAATAATTTTACTAAGGTAAGAGCTCAAATAATGTCATAGAACAAGTAATTGTACAGGTAAAATGCTTCATATTTACTCAGTCAGACATTGGCTGGGATGTTAATGAAATTGATTCATATTACAGAACAGTACTTGAAGCCTACATACTGTGGGAAAGGAAGGTAACAAATAAGGACAAGCAAATATGTGAATGCAGAGTTATGCTGAAGTTTGCATATCTGTCCTGATGTATGAATTTTTGTAATATTTTAGTGCTTAGAAGATGGAAGTATCGCCATCCCAAGTTAATGGGTTAAGTTGCATAACTCAAGCTGAAGATTTGGTTCCTGCTGTGTAGAATTGAAATAAAAAATGTAAAATGCCATACTATCTGATTGTAAACTGTGTATGGTGAGGTGGGAGGATTGTATCAATGTACATTATCTGCAATGTTTTGAACACTACTGGAATAGGAACTGCAACTTTCACTGCAGTTTCCATAGTGAAAAAGGTTTTAAGGGTCCATTTGTAGAATATATCTGTGTTGATGATTTTTGGTGTGCTTCTTCCAAATTGTGGACCTGGGACAGGTACGCACTGAAAATACAACAGGTGTATTGGAAGCTTTCACTGTGAGCTGATGAGGCAAGAATTAAAAACTTACTGCAGCATGARGGTGTAAGCTGCCAAAAGAAACTGTGAAAGATTTTCAGAAGGACAACAAGTAGCATTTTTTGGGTAAAAGAAACCTGTGGAGAGAAGCTGAGGTGACTCATGGGAGGTGGTCAGGGAGTTAGGGAGAAGGTGTTCATTGTAGGGCATGTGGTGGTTGTGGTTGGACCAGTGTTCAGTTTGTCAGTGCAAGGGAAACATGCGTTGCAGTCAGTGAGGCGGGAGGCACTGAAGCTTCAGTGTGGGCCTTACCCAGATTGATGGACTGATAGAGGGATGGAGTGTGTTGTACACCTTTCTCATAGAGGGCAACACACCTGAAAATGGAAACTGATTTCCTGTGACTGAGGATGGATCCTGCAACCAACAGCTGCCAAGAAATAACATAGTAGAGGAGAATGTAAGGAATAAAGTAAGGTTTAAATTGTGCTTGCAGATAAGTTTGTTGCAAAGAATTAAGAAAGATTGCCAGGAGTCTATTTGACATTTTTGAGCCAATCTTAAGTGAAAGAGTGAATACTCAAGGGAAGGTGTGGGGAACCAGTTGATAGGAGAAGGACAAACATGCATAATAACCTTTGAAGTAGGCATCTTGGCTGTTAAAGGCACTCCTTGGGAGATTGACCACTTCAGTGGTAATGTGTGAGGTTCGCTTAACAGGAGGGTGAGTACTGAGAACAAAATCACAGTAACAAATTAATTTATATTCTACTGCATTAATAGCAAATCTGTAAGTTCTAAATTTTCTGGATTGGTTCAGAACATGCGTAGGAACATTCACTAAGGAGCTGAACTTCACACTGAGATCTCTTCTTTGGGCTTTYGCTTGTGTCTGTCAGACATCAGCCATTTACAAAAGGCTGCTGTTTTCACTGGGATTCCAAAATGTGTTGCAAGAATGCCCTTTATTCTGCTAGAAAAGTCTGATGCATAGCTTGGTTTCTTTTTTGTGATAATCTGGAAACTTTGAAATGTGAATGCTTCCTAATTCTCTAGTTGCTTTAAAATTAAAGAGCTTGTTTGTAGGTGCACAGTTTGTACTGAGAAGTCAATATCTGAACTAGGGATCTTAAAACAGGGTCAATTTTGCTATTGAAAATCAGATATAAAATCAGGTTAAAATCATCCATAACTGTGTTAAATTAATAAATATGCCTATTGTAATAAAAGATGAACCAAATATTCTTTTTAAAAGATAGTTTTGAGAGATTGCACAATTCCATAATTAAATATTTGGAGATTATTTGGGAGTTATGTTAAACCCAGTGTTTAAAATGGAAAATACTTACAGAAATGTAAGGATGGTTTTCATAAATTGCACTTAAGACTGGCAGGAAATTACAAGTGTAAAGCAATGTAATAAAATTAAACATGTTGTTTGAAGACAGAGACTGTAGTTCATAACCTGATTTTGATTCTAAATCAGAATCAACGTGCATGAGGGAATCATACTACTCAATTTAATATTGAACACTTGTTCTTATGTTCATCTCCCTGGAATATGTACTTTGTATTACTTACTGTATTTGATTTTAAAAACTCTTCCTATTTTTGTTTGACCTGTAAATGCAGCCATGAGAATAGAATAAAAGTTGCAAGTTGTACTATATTGTCTGCCTTGTGGTTGGAACAATTCTGTGGTTTTCATTCCAGTGGTTAAAAGTGAAAGCCTGGAGCTTGGCGAGATGATTTTATTTCCTTTTTGCACTCTGTTCTTCTACGATGAGTTGGTATAGTCTCAGTTCCTTCTTTGTGAGACAGGAGTGTGAGTAAGATTGATATGCTGAGGGCTGAGGATGTTTGTATCCTGTCTTGGAATTATAGTGAATATGAAATTTATTTGTTTATAAATTGTTGCATTTTGTGGTCCATTTTTAAAGAGCTACTTGTTATCTGCAATRTTTGTACTATGGACAGGGAAAGGACCTTTGAACATTTTTAATAGTGTAT
This sequence comes from Cardinalis cardinalis, assembly GCA_014549065.1. NCBI lineage: Eukaryota > Metazoa > Chordata > Aves > Passeriformes > Cardinalidae > Cardinalis > Cardinalis cardinalis. The sequence continues at coordinate 1,057,973 of JACDOX010000132.1, forward strand.
TTCAGATAAAATAATATGGCATCTGTTATTCTCCTGCTASAAATATTATTATACTTGGAAGAAAACATCTCAGCTAGTCTAAGCAGTTGTTCCCAATTACCCCACATTTTTCCTTCAAAGGGTGTGAATCTTACTGTTTTAGTTCTTCAGTGAGGGAAAGCAAAATGTTTTTATCATGTGGAAACAAGTAATGTAATTTACTCCAAATGTGAAGTTTCCTGACAAGGATCATGGTAGACACCAAGTTTTGTATTATTTTCAGGATATCTGAGGTATGTTATGTTTAGATTTCTTTACTTGAAACTGGACTGGATTTTTAAGGTGAGATCTGTTCCCCTCACGTCCCYTTTTTTAAGGAGCAGGAACATACTCATTCTTTTAAAATTACTGAACTAGACTTAACAAGAAGTTAAGTACTTTAATTTWTTTTTTATGATAATGGTGATCAGAAGTCAACAGGAGTTGACTTCTAGTCTACTAATTCATCTGCAAGAACGAGACAGTGAAGCTTGTGTGCTTTATATGAAGCTTGTGTGCTTAGGTGCTGTAACTCCTGTTTCATTGCCCCTTCCCTATAAGAGAAATGTTGACTAGTTGTGTTCAGGTTTCCACAGCACCCATTATTACTGTGCAAAGTATTCTTTATACATGATATTTTACAAAAACTTGCATTTCATTTATCATGTTTTTGCTAGTACTCCTTAGTAGCTAAGTCGTTAGTGTTCAAGTTCTTCACCCTTTGTCTGCAGAGCATGAGTTGTTCTTGCATGACAGGTGGTCTTAAGTTTTCTGTTCCAGGAAATTAGCATTCCCAGTCTGGTGATGCACAGGCTGTGGAAAGGTATGTTTAGTTCTGAATTGGGGCAGCAGCAGACTTAGAAATTTTATCTGCTTTTAAGGAGAGCACACTCCTCCTGTGCTTCTTGTCACCTAGTAAATGAAGCTGCAGTTTTGTGAKCAAAAGCTTTTATGAAGTACTGCCTCAATCGATATTCCTCTCAAGCCACTCTATTTAAGCTAACTTATGTTCTGACCTGAAAACTGCTTGAGAATTTGACCTCCAGTAAATGGTCAGTGACACTTTCAAATGTCAGCAGTTCACAAGTTTGGTATATGCATTTAGCTACAGTAAGCTGAGTAGGAGTACCTATCTCTAATTTATATGGCTGCCTACATAAGGCAAGCACCTTGAAGTTCCCCAGCTTCTGCTGATTAGTACCAAAACATCATGTTTACATCTTTTGGGTTTTCCCCACCCCTGTGCGAAACAGTAAGATAAATCATGGAAAACCTGAAGAAACTGTACAATTGCATTTACCTAGTGGAAAATATCTTTGTGATTTGAAGTATTTATTTATAATCCTCTGTTATAGAAGGTTTATCCCGCTGGGAGCTTCTGAGAGATCTTTCATACCTTTCACACCTTTTCAGTGTGTTAAAATACCCTAAAAGGGTATTTTAATAACACACTTGAAATCCACAGATATTGTATGAATTTATGTTTTCTTTCAAAAAGAAAGGAACTTCTTAAAGGACAAAATCAAGCAATTCATTTTAGATATAAATTTAGGAATGGAACAGTATCAGTAATATAGTGACATGAAAAATTATGTTTTCAATCTGTTGAAACTAATTGTCATTATTTAGTGAAGCTCTACTATTCTACTCTGTGTATCTGTTAGCTTTTGGCCATGCTGCTGACTTTCACTAGGATGATACAGATTGAGTGGCTTGGATATGAGAGAGACTTTCRCAATTATGTCTCTGATTCACAGTCTGTCATTTAGAGCCTCTTTGTCCTTTGCAAAACCCGGGTTATCTTAGACTGAATGTATTGCCTGACTGTAACATTCATCCAAGTAGAKAAACCGCTGACAAAACCTGAAATCTCACAGTGATGTAGCAGATAGGAGCAGCACATGTACTTAGAGACGTTGAGTTGTGAAACAAATATGTCTAACTCCAGAGTCCACAGTTTCAGTAGGGACTTCTGTTAAGACTAGGATCTACATAGTAGTCTTTGCTTAAATATTACCAGTGGTGGCTCAAACTGTATATCCAAAGTTATAATGCAATGCAATTTGCATCCTGAATGCACAGAATAATATATTTACCTAGTAATTGCTGTGGCTATTCTGCTAAATATAAATTGGAATGGTCTCAAATGTGTACTCCATTTGTGCATGTTGTTGACCTCCTATGGTTTTGTTGTTCTGAGCTACTGTTTCCAAGACATGTTGATATGTTACTCATATTGCTGTGACTCATCTGAGTAATATGAAGAACTCATAGCTGACAGTAAACATGARAAAAGCCTTCACTGTAAGTTAGTCACTGTCTGGCCTAGTGTACTTACCATTTTGTCCTAATATTTAATCTTATCCTCAGAGAGTCTTTGCTGTGCCCAGTCACTGTATATTTGATCACAAAATACTAATTTTGTAGTGGACTCATTTGCAGGTTTAATTCACAAAGTTTACTCTGTTTGGTTTTGTTTGTACTGATACAAAAATATGTRAAGTTTATTGTGTGTTTTTAAAAATGTATAGTTGTTATAAGTAAGATCTATATATGGAAAATATAAATAGTATAAACATATAAATAGTTCTGAAATTCCAGGTATTATAATCCATTGTCATTTTAATGAACTATGTCAATGTATAGCCAAAGATAGATTTCAGTGTTCTGGTACTGCTTGTCTACTGAGTTATGCTATCATGGTATATATGTTAATTGTTAAATCTTACAGTCAAACATATGAGAATTACTTGACTTTGTCAGGAGTTCAGCCATCTGCAAATACCAGTGCATTTGGGCCAGAATCATTATCTACTTAATGTTGTTTGAAGGTGAAATGAGAAGAAACCGATAACGTTTTTTAGTATATTTAAGGACAGACGTTTATAACATAGCAAACACCCAAGGAATTGGAACCAAATGAACAGAGTCTGTTCCTTATAGCAGCTTTCCTGACCATTTTTCCCCCTTTCAAACTTACAGGAATCCAGCCTTACCAGCCAGTTTGTTTTTTCCTTTCCCTAGGTTAAATAAAGCAAATGGCTCAGCCTTCATGGGTGGATTTTCTACCTGCCTTGTCCATTTCTCGGTTACATGTTTTCCACTTGGCTCTTAAGCTTGGCACACAAAATTTTTTTCTTGCAGTTTTGAGAGCAACCAGTAAAATGGAAAAAGTCTTTTAATCTGAAACATAAAGCAGTCCTATTAGTATTTCCAGAGATAAAATTTGTTTTATTTTTTCTTTTAAATTAACATTCTGAATGTGAATTTCTGGACATATTCTGTTTCTCTGTTGGCCTACTTTCATTTCTTATGTCTGTTAATTTGTGGTACCCTGAAGGATATGATATGCTTTTCCTGCTTTTTAGTTAAATCTTTTTACTGGGTTGGGGCACACCTTTCAAGTCACTGGAACATATTTGAATTCTGATCTTGCTGTCCAACAKTTTAGGCTGCTTTCTATATGGAACATATATAAGTTACAGGGAAGGCTAATACATAAGTACTGGTGTCCCATTAAAGGGAGAATAAACTAGTAGCTCTTCTCTTTTTTTGCGGGAGAAGTATTTCAGCTGYATACACAGACACCATCAAAYATTTCTATAATTATTGCTGTCAAATTCAGAAATTTATATCCAAACAGCAGTTAAACTTGATTAAAGTTTTAACTTGTCAGGTTACATGACTGTTTGAATTTCAAGATAAGGTCAAGTTCTTTTCAGCATGAAGATGTATGCAGTGGAAGCACATACATAGTTGAAAACAGTTGGTATTGAGAAGCTAATAACCCCTGTATATATTTGGTGAGAGCGACAACCAGACTAGARCTGGTTCAGTGAACTGAGTGTTTTTTAGCGGTGCAGCAAGTTGTGTGGCTTCCTGGAAGAAATGCTTCAGTTTAATGTCAGGATTGCTCAAGATGCAAACCARTTGTAAATGTGTGATAGGAGACTGGCTTCACTAATGCACCAGTGCACACTGTAGCAGCTTTCTAAAAAATGGGTTTTTCCTGCATCAGAATTCTGTGGGCTTTTTTGAAGTAGGAAAAATAGGCTGTTGAGGACAATCTGTTGTGTTAAGTTAGAATTTCTCATTTGTGTCTAGGGTGGAATGCTGGGGAAAGGTTTAGATGTATAAATGATTAGCCTAAACAGCTATTGATGTAATTGTCTGCAACTGAACAATGAACTGTTTTTACTCACTATCTTCTCGTACTGTTTTGCTTACACTCTGCCAGCCAATTTTTACAGTTCATAAGATGTCAATAGAAATGCTAAAGCAGCAGTGGTGGCCTTAGGCAGTCCAACAACGTGGCATAAAAATAGATTGATTTTAGGAAGTGACATACTGTCATAACCAGTTAGTGCATCAATTGTCTAATTTTATTATCACTGAAACTTGAAAGGTGGTAAAAAAAGGTTATGTAAAAACTTTCCTTATGTTTGACAATTGTCTTTGGTTAAGAAAAATGCAAAATCAAAAATACTTCAATTAACTTAGATTATTTGAGCCCAAACGTGGAGCTGATCCAGGCCAGTTTAATAATCTCTCATTAACAGCCTTAAATTTCAGCATTATCACTAGGTATTTTTCTTGAAAGACAATTTTGTAAGACATAATGTGATCACTGAGTTAATTTCTACTTGTTGGTTTACTTAAAAGAGGAGTTTCTCTCAATATGTCATGTTTTCAGATGGAGTTGAACAGTAGAACTGAAGCATGGAACATACTAAATAGTTGAACTTAAAGTAGCCTTGATTTGGCTCTTTATGTTGTTTATTATAAATTTCTTATTGTTAGCAGTAAATACACATAAAGAATGTGTCACAGGGTTTGATWTATCACAGTATTTTCAGAGCAGAGGTAATGACTAGTTAGCACAAATACTTCCTGAATTCCTCACTAGGAGAAACTTAATACTGTGCTGACTTAGAACTGAACACATGCCTGTTTTGAAAACAGAGGACAAAGTGCAAAGCTATTGCAATCAGTATTAGTCATTTGAGTTTTTGAGCTTAGAAAAGTGCTTTGGGATTTGGACATGATAATATTTTATAATTTTAGCCAGGGATAGTGAGATTGCTAGAAATTTCTTTGCTGTTCTTGAAAGGAASAGCATCAGCTCTTCTTACAGAGGAGATTGTTTTTCTTTCCTCAAGAGGCTAAAACATTGGCAAYCTAGGTTAATCCTTTCAAGCATGGTTTTGGACTTTAAAACTGTKCTTGTAAATCTTCTCTGTTCACAGTGACTACCTATGGCTGAAGTGTCCAGTTTGTGACAGTTTACAGCTGTCTTTTTTTGTGCATTAATTCAAACTTTACTCTGATTTTTCAGAGGTACAAATTCGATAGGATGGGTGGCAGGCCARGACCAAATGTCAGTTGCAGGACACTTGTAATGCCTTCTGATTTTTTTGTGCTTCTGTGCTATTGTGACAAAACATGACAGTGGAACATGAGTGTCAGTCTTTGTTTCAAAACTCTTACCTGAGCCCCTGGAAATTTGCTTTGACTTCAGTCATTTTTGCTCTCTGCTGAAATTACCAATTGTAATTTAGCCAGTAAATTTGTAATTTAACCAGTAAAATGGACCGACCAGTACACAGCCTACACATGGTGCAACCTTTTTTTGGTATGAAAATCCACAGGTAAGTCTCTGTATCTGGTGTGTATAGGAGCACAACACGTACTGCAGAAATTCTCAGAGAAGTCTGAAGCTGATATTCTCTCCCTTGCTACAAATTAAATTTCCCAGATTTTTTTGAAAGCATTTCCCAAAATCTATAATTCTTCATGGTTATTTTTGGAGGTCTRTAAATAATAGGTATTTTATCTTATTTTCAGCTTCTTTGTAATACTGGCCATGCTGAAGAAAAGTTGGGTTTTACCTATGACAGCATCATTATATGGTAAGTAGTAAAGAGCACGAAGCAATCCTAGGGAATTTCAGTTGTTTTGGTCCAATTAAATAAACTTCATTTGTACTTCTGAACTAGTATTTTGTATTTATAATATGTTTGAAACTTCATAATGCAAGTATATAACCTGCAAATATTTTAATGAGTAAAATCAGAAATATATTACTCACTATTAGGCAAACTGAGACAAACCCTCCAAGTTAGAAGTGTAGATTTCTTCATTATATTCCTCAGAGATGTAAAAGTACCTCTAAGTATTTCAGTAGTTGTAGAAAGCACTTGTAATAAAAACGTACATCTACCAAATACAGAGCATACGCTTGATAAAGAATCAAGATTTAAAGATCAGTATTTTATGTTGTGCTGGTGTGTACATGTCCATGAAGCTCTGCTTGCCTTGCTACTGACATGTCTTATGTATATTCTTTTAAGTGAAGTTTCTGTCTATTTTTTTGGCCATTTTGACTGTCGGATGTAACTACATGGTTATTTGTGCACAGAAATTTTTAAATTTGTCTTGAAGACCAGCACYGGTGACAAAAGCAAAGATCTAATATTTAATGCATTTCTGTGTTCTGTCAATTTAGATCTCACTTAAACAGAAAAGGTTAGGAAAGCTAATTGCTCTTTGAGCAAAATGTTGGGAAACTTTGTGTAATTGTTTTCTCAGCTAAAACTGATGTCTTTATCTTTTTGACTAGCTGTATGTTTTCGTTGCATAAAGTGTCACTAAAGATAGTGACACATCTCTTTTTGGCAGCTTTTGCTTTTGAGTGTTGAATCTCATGATAGTATTTTCCTTTGTAGTGGTTTCACTTTGCCAGTTCATTAACTGATCTACAGCTTCCTCACAGGGGAAGAGAAGGAGGAGCCTCTGATCTGGTCTTTCCGTTGACCAGTGAGAGGACCCAAGGGAAKGGTCTGAAGTTGTGTTAGGGAAGGTATAGGCCAGATATCAGGAAAAAATTCTTTACCCAGAGGGTGGTTGGGTAGCAGAACAGGCTCCCCAGGGAGCGTGGCAGAGTTCAGGAAGTGTTTGGACAATGCTCTCAGGCTCATGGTGTGATCCTTGGGATTGTCCTGTGCAGGGCCAGGAGTTGTACTGAAAGATCTGTGGTATCAGGAATACACTCAGTATCAATGCAGGCTTGGCTTAAACTGATTGAGATCAGCCCTGCTGAGAAGGTCTTGGGGGTCCTGCTGGATGAGAGGCTGGAYATGAGTCAGCAGTTCTGTATCCAGTTTTGCAAGTCCAGAAATCCAGCTGTGTCCTGCATCCAGAGCAATGTGGGTGGCATATTCATGTTACAGGAAAGATGGTCTTGAAACAATTCCCTATTTGGTGCTGAAGGTAATAATCAGTTCACCTTTTTTTGCAAATGGTATGGCAGCCTACTTTGTCTAGGTATCATGTGGGAGTAGGCTTCTGTTACAGTGACTTTCCCTGGCCAGGTATTCACCAAAAGACTCTGAAGATATTTTGGCTTGGAGTAGCTGATTACCATGTAGGACAATCCTAGAATAAGGAAAAAAAAAACTAACAAACCTTTTTAGAAGTAGAAATTCAGTCTCAGTGGATGAAGTATTTATGTTCTTAAATGTCCAGTGAAAAATCCTCTTAGAAAATGTCATTGGGAGGTTGAGGATTCTCACCCCACCCTGCATGTTGTTGAGGAAGAGGGRCGAATATCTTGAGGGCCTTTGAAAGGACAGTGTGCTACCTCATGCTTTCCAATTCAATTTCTAGAGTTCTTCCATATCTCATTTCTTCTTACCTACCTTATTCTACCTCTTAATTTTCTTGGACTAGTATTACGCTCAGCTGTTTTGTCGAATAACTTGTGTACAGGTTTCTATTCTGTGTCATTTCAAGGATGTACAAGCTGTTATTTGGGGGAAAAATTCATTTGTGGCTTTTTAAGATTAATATATTGTCTACATCTGCTGACCAGGATGAGGGCTTGCCCTCTAGGTTGCACACGAGAAGACCTGAAAGACAGAAAATCAGTTCAGAACATTTATTTTTAAAAATCCTWCTTTTTGTCTTAAATGAGTGAGTAGTAGCTGCATGCCAGATGGTGAAGTCTCAGCTGCTGCCTAATTGCTGTTTGTCTCTCTTGTTTTCTTCATTGTAGTCTGAGGTTAGCTTTACTAAATGAAGCAAAAGAGGTGCGAGCAGCAGGATTGCGAGCCCTCCGCTATCTCATTCGAGACTCCAGTATTCTCCAGAAGGTGCTAAAGTTGAAAGTGGATTATTTGATAGCCAGGTAATTTTTCTCTTTCTTCTTGTTGCAAGTTGTAAAGTTCTAAATCACTTGCCTTTTCATGGTTGATACAGGAGAGAAGTGTTTCCATGGTCTCTTACGGTTTTAGTGAGTAGTTTTAAAAAATCTTTTTTGCTTCAACAGGATATTTCATCAGACTAGCTAATCCAGATAAAATACTGTCCTAATATATGATACATTACAAGTATCCAAATAATTTCTATTTAATCATAAATGCCATTAACTATTAATTAATATGGTTGAAATATTAATAATTTTCATTTCCTAATTTTTTTGTATGGGCATTGTTTGATTATTTGTACTATCACATTGCTGTAATAGTTGATGTCCGAGAATTTGTAGTCTAAATATAATGAATGATGCAACAGAAAAATACCAAAAAACCAACAATGAGATAATACAATCAGCATGATGAATAGATATAAATTAYAGCATTTCTAGTACTTCCTGTAATKAAGTTTTTTATTTAATATGCTGGTACAGATCTGTGTGAGTTTGTGTTTATAAATATACACATGTAATTTTAGTGTGCTGTTCAACTTTTTTGGAGCAGAAGGACTTTTCTGATCTCAAACTTTGAAACATTCAAGGTGTGTTGATGTGAAACATTAGAAATATTTGGTAAGGTCTCATTTGCAAATGACAGATGCAGCTAGCTTGGAAAATAGTTGTTGAAGCATTATGCTTTGCCATTTTATATTTTGAGAACATTTTAATGACTTAATTGTAAGGAAAATAGCAGAGAAAATGTAAACCAAACCTAACTGATGTATCATAATGAGTATATTTGCTGAAAAGTGTAGTTTTTAAACCATAAGTCAGTTATTTTTCTTTTGTACTCATATGCATAAATATTAACATGAGTTGTTAACAGTTAAGGTGAAAGTTACAAAATGTGTTTTTTTTAACTAACTTTAGGTGCATTGACATACAACAGAGTAATGAAGTAGAAAGAACACAAGCACTTCGATTAGTGAGAAAGGTAAAATCTCCTGTGTATGGTTGTATCTGCTGTGTCTCCATCAGCAGTGCTTTTTCATAGTCTAATACCTTGCTTTACCTTTATCATGTAATATAGCTGATAATTTAAAAGACAGAAAAATGTAGTGAGGAGAGTTGTTTTGGTTTTACAGTTTTACCATTTAGAATCTCAAGTGTGCTAGAAAAATCATGCTTACTGGACAAGGTTTGGGAAACACTTATCAAAGAGTGAATGCAAGGGCATAAAAACAACATTAAGTTTCAATATTGAAATTATGAATACTTCGTTATATAGTTTGTTTAAGCATCTGTGAGTCAGAGATTGGGAGATTTTCTGCCACACAAGAGCTGAGACAAATTGTCACTGAAGTGATCATTCAAGGAATGCTTATAGTCTTACTGCTCTGTTTGTGGCAGTTGATGCTGTCCACAGGATTTTGTCTCAGATACTCAGTGAAATATGTTTAGTCTGTGATGGTTACTGTACTGTGCACCCATGGATGTGAGATTTAAGGTATGGTAGCTGCATTTTCAAGTTCATCCTAGAGAAATTGGCATATAGAGGTACCAAATGTATTCAGGAAACATCCTGCCTTTGTGCTGGACTTCGCTGTTCTTAATTGTTCTCATGTTCTTATAGAAAGTACTGAAGACTAGAGTAAAGTTTGAAGTAGTTGAAGAATGGTTCCCCGGGAGTACTRTCTGTGTTAAATCTCTTTTTGTGTTTTAAATCTATGTAAATATATTTTCTGTCTCACAGGAGATAGAATGTACTTGATTAACAATTGTGCCAAAAAAGAGAATTTTAAATATTAGAGACAGCTACCTCCAAACCCAAACAAGACAAAAACAAACAAAACAGCCCCAGTATGAAGGAACAGGTCTTTAAGGAAGTTGCACTTTTATAGTAAAAGTTTTTTGTGACTCTACTTTGAAAGAAGAGCTTCAGTGTAGACTCATCAGMAGATGGAAGCATATCCATAATCAGTTTTATTTGGGTCAGAAATTTGTCCTCATTATTTCTGGGCCTTTTTTGAGCATTTTCTACTTGAGCAAAAACTTCTGTCTTGCATGAAAGAAGAGACAGCAAGAGAAACAAATTCATTAGCTTGATTTGAAAAAAATGATGCTCAAAGAGAAGCATCAAAGAAATCATACAGCTGACCCTTGGTGGGTTTTTTTTCTCTGTCGTGGTGCAAGGATATTGGTGTGCACCAGGTGTGTGCATCAAATGCACAGGCTATGCAGACACGCATGTGGTTCCTTGATGCTGAGAACTTTTTTGATGGAAAACCTTTTCTAGCATCTCTTGCTACTTACCTATAACATAGTTTTCTTAAAGACAGTGTCAGACCAACAAAAAGCCACCTAGCCTGCTACCACTAAAGTTAACAGCTTTCTCATGTGCTGTCTAGGCCACAGCAGTTAAGCATGCATTGGCACTGAGCAGTCAGTACTCAAAAAATTCTCTCACAAGGAATACTGTGCTTTCTGAATAACGTATTTTCACACTGTCTTTTTGTTACCRTCCTCTTGCCCTTTTTCTACATCTGTCTTCGTCTCCCTCAGTATCTCAGATTTGGTGATTTGTTGCCAGGATTCCTAAAAGGTTATATAAAGGACTAAAAGGGAAGAATAAATGGCACATAAAATGAAAAAAAGCTAACAAACTTGTTCAGAAGATAATTAACTGTGAAACTGAATTGGGTTTTTCCAGTATGCATACATTAAAATTAAAACMGTCTCTTTTCTTTCTTTTCATAGAGAAGAGCAACAAAATATAAAATAGTAATACTTCTTTATGAATTTAGAAAAGGCAATTGTAAACTTTGTTTTAAAAATATTAGGTTTAAATGGTGTAGGTAGATTTAAAAAAAATCTTAACTTTTTTAACTTGATGTCAAATAGTTTTTGAAGGCTGAGTGCTCACTGCCTGTTTTGACTTAATCACCTCTACATTTACAAGTAAAAGTCTTACAATTTCGTAATATCTTCAGCCATGAAAAGGATGTCATGAAGTTGCTTCTGGAAGCATTTTTCTATCTGATAGAAGTCAGTAACGCATTTCTTCTAAATTTTATGGTCCGGGTATTTTCTTTTTAAAGCAGAAGTCAGGATTAGATGCAATATGAGCCTCTTTCCTAAAGGAGTCTTAAAAGACCAAATTCATAGTCTCTATTACTTACTTCATTGTAGCTACTTATAAGTAGGTTTCCTTTACCTGTCCTTGGTCTTTAGAACTGCATTTTAATACCTAGAACAGATAAAAAGTAAATGGAAAAAATTGTTTATTCTACTGATGTGTTTAGAATTGAGTGTTACAAGAAACCTTTCCTTCTCTTGTCTGCAAAGCAAAGAAGACAGTGAAGCAGAGCAGCTTGAGTCCTCACAGGAAGTCTCATGTCAATATCAGTAGCGAACAAGTTGCAGTTTCTAGAGTGGATTGGTGCACCTATTCTATTGCTTATTCTTTTTTCTTCTTCCCAGTGTAAAAGTGAAAGACTGTGTGGGTGGGAGAGAATTTTTTTTCTCTTTAAAGTCCTATCTTAAAACTTCCTGTTTCGTTGGCATTAACATAGTGTATAACAAGAAGCTTCTCAAAAACATGTATTTGAAGATTGATTTGTTAAAACTCTTCCAACATTTTGGTCATAATTGTTGATCTCCTCTCATTTTAACATCTCTGCAAAGAAAGGTAAAAAACTAATTGTCTTTGCACAGATACCTACAACACGTCAAAGGGAGATGTAAAGTGGATATAGGACAAAATATTTTTTGAAGAATTACGAAGATAAGCCTGGTTTTGTTGAAAACAAAAAAGATGATAAGCAGAARCATGGGAAACTAGTCTTATTTAGATGTTTGGTGGATATTGAGGTTTTTTTTATGTCTCATTTTTATTTATTAGTAGAGAAAAAAAGGTGACATGGCTGAGTGGGTTATAAAACATTGCACTGTTCCCTCTTTAGGCAGTCAGACAAAAACCTGCTTCCTCCTTAGTAATACATCAGTTTAGTGATCTTCTTGTTCCAGCAGGATATGTGTATTTAATTTTCACAAATTGAAAAAATGTGAACAAGCAGTTGCTCAGCCTTTGTAATCAAAGGCTCACTTGGGGTCAGTGAAGAGTTGGTGTATTGATTGCTCAGGAATGGTTTTCTTTAGCTTTAATGCATCTTGCTCCTTAATCTGGTGTGAATTCTGAGTATCTTAGACTAACAGCTGAGGCTTTCTGTAGTGCAAAATGTCCTTAATAGTAGATGAGTTTGTAGTCAACTCTGTGTCATTGGATAATGTTGTCAATATTTTGGCATATTGGACACATGGGATAATGTTGTCAAGATATTTTTGGGAAAAAAAATCATATGATGAAGGTAGTCTTAAYTCTCACTGCAAAAAACATCTTTTAAATTCTTTCATATTAAGATAAAATATAAAAATAAAAAACTGAAACACAAAGAGAATGGTAAAGTAAATTGACAAACAAATTGAAATTGAAAAAATTTCAAGAGCAAAATRAATAGTTGTGAAGATTAACCAGATACAGCCAAGTAATAGGCAGWCTGGTCTGTCTAACTGTATGAAGGTAACAGAATACTGGTGAATATGTAAGTATATTTAGAGAAATGTAAAGAAACCAGAAGGCTTTTTCTTTCCTTTTTGGCAGATGATCACTGTGAATGCTTCATTGTTCCCCAGTTCTATTACTAATTCTTTGATAGCAGTTGGAAATGATGGTCTTCAAGAAAGAGACAGAATGGTTCGAGCATGTATAGCCATTATCTGTGAACTGGGTAAGATAATTTTTCTTAATTAGTGTTCAGTTYTGACATGGTTGTCATTCACAGTACTTGTTTAATAAGGAATTACATGTTAAGTGTTCCTMTCAACAGTTTCATGGATTTTAGTTATTTGTATGATATAAACCAAAATGACTTGAAAGCTATTTATGTATCATAGGCAAAGGTTTCAGGTTTTCATCTTTTCCTTCAAGACTTGACAGTTTTTGGTTTGCCTTAAAAACATTTCTCTACTGCAGTTGGAGTTTCTTAAAGTAATGGATTTGAAAATGGGAGATTTCCATACACAAGATACTTAAAAATTTAGAAGAGTTCAGAGAACTACAAAATATCCTCATTTTTAAAAAATTTTGGGGTGGGTACTGTAGTTATCAGGACAGTGGTTTATACTAACTCCCTAAACTTTCATTTGGCTGCTAATTTTTAAAGGTTTTCAAAATCAATCAGTAGGAAATAATTCAGTAATTTGTTTTCAGGATTAAAGTTTCTGTTTTAAAGAAATAAACAAAATGTTACTCTTATTTCTGTATAAATATTTTATCTATGTTGGTTCAGTGAAGCATGAAAACTCTTCATGGGAAAATCCAGAAACTGCTATATGGAAACTTGGTCRGGAGTTAAGCTGGGAAATGGCCCARTTGGAGACTGAGTGACCTKTATTTTTGTGTATGATAAATGAATCCAAAATCACCATTCATTACCAGTGTCAGCTAGTTCCATAAAAAGCTCTACATGTGCCTCAGCAGTGTTCAGGATTAATAAGACACCCGTACTAGAGATGATGAGTTTATCATATACCATGAAATGTTTTATCTTAGATCACTGGCCAGAATTACTTGTTTTCCTTTATCTAGCTCTTCAGAATCCTGAGGTGGTGGCTCTTCGGGGTGGTTTAAGTACCATCTTGAAAAATGTGATTGACTGTCAGCTAAGCCGAATAAATGAGGCTCTGATAACTACAGTTTTGCACCTCATTAATCATCCCAAGACCCGACAGTATGTGCGAGCAGATGTAGAATTAGAGGTGAGTGCAGTTTTATTTGTTTAGTGACAGAAATTAAACACTTTATTACTGATTAAAATGTTTTACTTTTGTCTCAGATTTCCTGTTTGTTAGTGCACAGTGTCTAAAAGAYAAAATGTTTTAGGCTAAAAGGCTGAGACTTATGAAGCAGAAATATTACAACAGTTAGGAGTGGGACTGAGGAAAGGGCACTAGTGATTTAACTGTATTTTCATGTGAAAATAATGCGTGTCTTTCTTTTGTTTAGCGAATTTTAGCCCCTTACACAGATTTTCACTACAGGCACAATCCAGACACAGCAGAAGGACAACTCAAGTAAGTGTTAGTGCTGCTACTTGTGCCATCAGTTATGTTCATGGCATTGGGATTGAGCTGTACTTCCTTCCAAATACTAAATTTCTAGAAGTTAAATTTCATAGGCCAGAGTGCAGTTTTCTGAAATACTGTTAAGAATTTAAGATTTAAAAGGGCTTGTTTAGCCTAGAGAGAAGGTTGAAGCACACCTTCTGCTGAATAGCAGCCTTTTTACTACCTATGAAAATGCTTTCAAGATGATATGGCTGGAGCTCTTCATGGTGGTGTAAGGTGGGAGAACAGAAAGCAACAGAGACAAATTGAAGCAAGAAAGATATCAACTTGGTATTGGGGGCAGTGGGGATGATTTTATATATGAGGCTGGTCAAGAGTTAGAATATATTGTCCATAGAGGTCCTGCTGCCTTGAGTTTCTAGCACCAGCTGGATAAAGCCTTGAGTTTTTTTGCAGGTATTCCAAGCTGAGTTACAGAAGCTTGTATACCTCCTAAAGCTCTGGACACTGTAAAGGCATTTACTGAGTTCTTGCAAGGGGGTTGAGCTATGATGACCTTTAAAAGTGCCTTCCAACCCAAACCATTCTAYGTTTCTATAATCTGGCCTAGTCTGATAACAGGTGACTTTTTGTGCAGTAATTTGGACTGAAGAGGTATCTCCCAAGGGGCTTGCAACTTGAATTATTCAGGATTTCTTAATTRTGAAACAGGATTAGATGCTTAGGTCTGAGTACCTGAAAAAGGTCCAAATCTTTACATCTCTGCTGTAGAATTAGTGTCAGTGGAACTGCAGAGTGATTCATATGACCCCTTGGAGTGTTTCTTATGTTATCCTCCTGTGGAAACTCCCCTGGAAGAGGAAAAGTAACAATAATCAAAAATTCTAAACCTTTTCTGTGTGTATATACATTGTATAAATACATATGTACACATACATGCATACATAAAATATTTCTTTTACTCTGGATTTTGTCCCCCATCTCAGTTAACCACCTTTTAATAATAATACTGTAGTACTGTTTGTTTTGTGATTATTACCTGCATTGTGACATTTGTTGTTTCACTGGCAGAGAAGACAGAGAAGCACGATTCCTGGCTAGTAAAATGGGAATAGTGGCCGCATTTCGATCATGGGCAGGTAAGATTTGTTATTTGTTTGAAATTGGATGATTAGAACTGTGATTTTATTTCTATTTTAARTGACACAGGATCTGTCTCATTTGATGTGTCTAATTTCTATCAATACCTTCCTACAATGGTACTTAATATGTGTTTTGATACTCTAAAATTGGAGGATGYAATGCATAGTTTTCTTAGACTCCTGAGAGGGCGCAGCTTTTCCCCTCCTGTGTAAAATGCCTTAAAAATTACATCTTGGTGGTCATTCTTGAAATCTAATGTGTTAAAGGATGTTTAAAATAACATTCATATCATAAGAACTTGCATTTCAGATTGTTCTGCTGCTGTAAATGAAGTATTTTTGTCTGTGTTAAGAGATATTGGAAAATACTTTACTTGCTTTTGCCATAGCTGAAGAGCAATTGGAAAAGGACATAGCAATTTTTCATGTAGAAGATATTTCTAAATCAAAAAAGGTGGTTTTTTTCATTTTACTRAATCTTTTCTCTGTGATATTACAATATGTGACAAGAAGGTACTGCCTCAGGGTTTGCCTTTTTTTTTTTTTTCAAGACACTGTGTTGCCAATTTAAATCAGTTAATATAAACATTTGCCAAAATTTTGAGTGGAATTATTCCAGGCTATACATAAGCTGTTTTGTGACACTATTTGTATTATTTTTTAAGTTTTGACAGTGATTGCTAAGCTTAATTTTAATATCCAGGTATCTTTCAAGTTTCTTGTGTGTGCTCTCACATGCTTGAAGAGGAAGCATGTGATGACTTTGAAACTTTCAGAAAACAGTTTCTGATAGGTGTGTTACTGCATCTTCCTGGACTCAGGCACTTGGATCTAACAGCTGTTAAATTCTCCTGAGACTAAAGGGAAATGAACTAATTTATTAGGTTAAGATACAACTTTTGATTGAAATACCTTACAATTCTGCTCAGATGATGAAAACCTTCAGGCTTAAGTTACGCATTAGAGACGCTTTTGTCTTTTACTCATTTCTTCCGTGCATATGTTGCTTTCACGGGTAACTTGAGTACTGTTCACAGTAGGAAGGACAAAAGTAGCACAATTTTTTAATGAGGAAATCAAGTTTTGTGATTAGTAATTTTTTTTATGTGTACTTATTTTCAAACTGGAAATCTAATTTAACAGTGTGTCTATTGTCCTTTGTTTTGTTGATGAGAGACTATTGTTATACATTTAATGTTTTCTAGGTATTATCAGCCTATGCAAACCTGGAAATTCTGGGATTCAGTCTCTCATTGGGGTACTCTGTATACCAAATATGGAAATCCGGGTAGGTGGTGAATGTTTAGTACTGATAATATACTTACTGGAATATATTACTGGAATAATACTTAATATTTTAATTAACTTGGTCTTAACTTTTAAACAATTAAATGGTTTAAATAAATACAGACTCCAGTTATGAAACAGCTGTCCTTGAGTTTATTTAACCCCCAAAGTTCAAGTCTGTAATTCTGTTATAAAATTCCTGTGAAATTGGGAAGCCCACCATGTATATGTGACAAAATGGAGGAGAAAAAAGTTCATAAATAAGTTTTTACTTTGGTCACAAATCAAAGCAAGTTTACAGTAGCTGCAGTCGCAAGTCTAAAGCATAATAGTCAGAGTTGAATTCCAGGTAAAAAAAATGTTTCTTCACAAATTAAACTTAATAGAGAAAAGTTGGTGGTTCCAGATGTAACTATTGTAAAAATCTGCAGTCCAAGTAACCTGAACTACTATAGCATTCATAGTGACAATAAGGGACAATTCAAAAGTAAAAAAGCCCCATACTCTCTTCTCCAGTTTAKTTCCATTTGTGAAAAAAACACTGCAGCAAATGCACCGGTGTTAGCACTCTAGAAATCTTAAGGGGCCATTCTGTAAATCTGTAGAATTCCTGTTGTGTTATGTTTTCTTTGGTAGCGAGGTCTGCTTGAAGTTCTCTACGATATATTTCGCCTTCCTCTCCCTGTTATTGCAGAAGAGTTTATTGAGGCACTTCTCAGTGTAGGTAAGTATTTAAAACAATTCACATAAGAATTCTATTATTAAACTCCTATACAAATTTAAAACCTTTGCTGTCTCCTATTTACTGTAAATTGCCTTTGTTTTATTGCTGAATTTATTGGGTGCTCTGAAGTCTTGTTTGAAATTCTTTATCACCTGTTAAGTGTTATAAGTTTGATGAAAGATCAGCATAGTTAGGCATTAATGCAAAGACTGTRAAGTCAGCACTGCAGATTAGACTTCTTTGAGCTGTTAGGAATATTCAGAATTGTGGATGTGTTAGTGAATACTACAGACAATTTATTAGTCAGTCTTTTCTATATATTGTCTATCTGTTAGCTGTCCCCATTGTCCTTAGACTACTGCTTTTTTGAGGGCAAGTGCATGCTTTTTCATGTCTTTAAATTTAACCAAGTTAGTATTTTACCTTTAGAATTACTCTTTCGTAAACCCAAGAGAAGTCTGCTYTTTTAAATTTATAAGTAAATAARTCATTCTTTGTTGTGAACTTACTACTCCTATATATGGATGTAACTTTTAACATTTTAGGTGCTAATGGTATTTTCTATTAAACATGTTTAATATGTTTATGAATAGGAAATATCACTGTTTTTGTTGACACTTAGATACAGTCTTTGTCCTAGCTTTCCAAGGTACCCTTGCTTTGTTTAGGACTGTGGATTAGATGACTTGTTAGAGATCCCCTCTGACAAAATTTTCTGTAATTTGAAACCACCTGAAATAATATTTGTGGGCAAGAGTTATTATTTACATACTGACTGCTATTATACTAATACTATAAAAGCCAAGTTTATAATTACCATTGTCCATATTTTCCTGTTCTAGATCCAGGCAGGTTTCAAGACTGCTGGAGACTTTCTGATGGCTTTGTAGCTGCTGAGGCTAAAACTGTTTTGCCCCATCGAGCCAGGTCAAGGTGAGGATTTAATGAACTTAACTTAGTCTATCTAAACCATTCTTCTTGTTTTGTTTTGTGGCAGTGTGGACAAAACATTTCTTGTTTTCTTGCAGGACCAATCAGRAATGTATTTTCTAAACTGTTCTCATATTTTTTTTCTCTTTAGGCCTGATCTCATGGATAATTACTTGGCTTTAGTGCTTTCTGCTTTTATTACCAATGGACTTCTAGAGGTAACTAATGACTTTCAGTTTTAATAGATGCTTGCTACATTTTTCCTGTGAGAGTTCAAGCAAGATGTTATACATTGAATGTTGTWATATTTTTTTGCTTTCTGAAGGGTCTGGTTGAAGTGATCACGAGTAGCGATGACCATGTATCTGTCAGAGCAACTATCCTTTTGGGAGAACTTCTGCACATGGTAAATACCACTCTATGTAACTACTTGTAAATAGATACTTGCTATTATAGCATTAATTTGTATTCCAAGCTTGAAACATGTAGTTTTCATCTGAGTAGTATTTAAAGTGCTAGGGATTCTGCTCCAAGGCTGTCTGTAGGTCTAACTCTCACTTTCTTGCCATAACAGCAGTTATATTTTTAAGCTGGAACCTTCCAAACACTCCCATCAGTAACTGTGTTTGGGAAAAGGACCATTGCTAATTTTTGCTTTTCTTAGAATGATGGTCAGTAGGCCTCTGACCAAGTGTGTTTAGCTTTCTGCCTGACAGGGGAGACAGATGAAAATTTATTCATATTCAGCTTGATGTGCTTTTGGTACTCTATGTTACTCATTTGGGTAACTCCATCTTGGTGGAGTGCTCCTGCTGCCAGGAAACTTCAGCTTCATTCTGCTTCCATGGACCTAAGACAGCTCTTACAGTATCTTCTCTCTCTTAAACTAATCTTGTACTGAGATGATGATGCTGTTTTCATAAATACTCCAGTGCTACATTTTATTGTATTATATCCTATTTGTCTGGTTTCCTGAATACCTTTCAATGGCCGTGATTGTTACCTTGCGCTGGAGTATGCTGTCAAGCACAGATATTTTTTGATTTTCTGAAGGATGATCTGTTAATCAGATTTGGCTACTGTTTCTCAAAAACTGAAAAAAATACTTACCTGTTTATTTAGTGTTTGGAAATGTAAGTAATCTCTATATCTTCATGTTCTGTAGTTTCTAAAAATACTTGCAGAACTACATATGTTTATTAAACACATGTAAATGTCTAGTAACTTAGAATGTTGTGTTAATAAATCAGGGGGTTTTGTGTGGTAATGCTTTAATAGAAATCATCAGCTTTAATTGGATTTCTCATTTTAGGGTTTTTAGTACTTTTATGTACATGACATAAGCTCATGCTTTGCAAGTTTTTGCATATTGCAACTTAAACTCCAGTGGAAACAATATGTATTATAAAACTCTGAAATTGTTTCAAGTTACTTGGTAGTGTAATTCAGATTGGTTTGTTAGATCACAAATTCAAAATGATGTGGATAGTTATGCTCTGACATGAAGCAAAATGTAATTTTGTTGTCATAAATTTGTGAAAATCTTGTGAATACAGATTTGAATACAATCTTTGTGAAAAGTGGTAGATTCTTTAAATGTTAATCCTAAAAAGATAGATGAAATCATTATAATAAGTTATTTTAACTGGTCTTCTGTTGGGTTTTTATAGGCGAACACAATTCTTCCTCATTCTCATAGCCATCACTTGCACTGCTTACCAACACTGATGAATATGGCAGCATCCTTTGACATCATGAAAGAGAAAAGACAGTAAGAGTAATATGTTACATTTGAAAGCATAAAGTTCTGTCACAAAATGCTATCTTCTCTGTACTTTAATCATTTGAAACTTCCTAATGGAAGAAGTGAAATAATTGTATAAATTCACGTCTTTAATATGTATCTCTTCAATTTTGTGTTCTTAGTTGTTTTTTTTTTTAGAAGACCAAATGAGTGTGTTGAGGTTTCTTTCACTTGTAAAAATGTATTTGTTAAGGACTCTTGCCATTTCTGATCTGTCTTGTCAGATCAGTATTCTGATATATAATATAATGTTCTGTCTTTCATTGTGTTGTCAGTGATAAATTACAAGATTTTTCTAAACTGCTAGTGTGAAATCGTAAATGCTGCTTATAGAGTACTTCCTAAAAGTGTAGTGCTCCTCTGTTTTTTAGTTTTGAAGGTTTCTTATATGTCAGTGGAAAACTTTGCTATGCAATGACAGCATTAGTTTTTCAAAAAAGGCATATCTGAAATTTCAGGAGAGGATATATCACATGACCAAAGTGGTGGGGTGAAAAAAAGGACAAAGGGCAGAAGACAGATGCTTATACATTACCTGAATTGTTGTCCTTGTTGGCATTTCTGGACATATCTGATAGARTAATAAGAATTCCCATTTCTGTTGAAAGAAAGTGTTTTTTTATAAGTGGTATTTTTTGCTTGAGCATTTTGTCATTGGTCAGCACTACACTGTTTTATAGTCTGAAAATTTGTAATCTTTGTGCTTTAGATTAAATTTAAATAAATGACCAGATCCAAAGATATTTGTTTGAAAATAAAATAAAAGCACTCTCCTACACTATGACAATTTTTGTTTATGGGGAAGATTGACTTGACTCCTCTTTTAAAGACTTCCTTCTTTTTATTTGCTCAGTAGGTGGGGTTTTTTTCTGCTACCATTGTTTTGTAATTAACTGGTTTTACCCTTGTCAGCTGTCATTCATGTTACTCCCTGTCTTTTCCAAGAAAGCAGAAACATGCTGTTGCTGAACTGTTTAGATATAAGAACAGGGAGTGTACTATTGGTAGTCCTGCCACCCTTGCAGACAGGCAGGATGGGGATGAGAACGGATGAGGGACACTTTATTACTCTAAGTTGAAGCTAGCACTCGCAACTACCAACTTCACTGCAGAATGTTGATCTACTGTGATATCTCACAATGGAAATCAACTTTTAAATTTCCAATATCCTCTCTGAACTGTGACAGACACCAGTGATTGCAGAGCAGAAGAAAAGTTATCAGTAAGGATAATATTTCAGTGCTAGAAACTCCAAAAGATAATTTTCTGTATAATTTTGATATGAGACTAAGTCTTGTGGATGTATAAAAATGGGTCTCAAGAAAATTATTTTCTTTGTTTCAGAATTGTTCGTCAGCTCTTTCTTGAACTGTTTACTCAGGAGGTGGTGGTCTTCTTTATTCTGATAACAATTGCCGAATACTAATTAAATATTTTTTTTTTCTGTTAGGCGAGCAAGTGCAGCACTCAACTGCTTAAAACGTTTTCACGAGATGAAGAAAAGAGGCCCTAAACCTTACAGCCTCCATTTAGATCATATTATTCAGAAAGCAATCTCAACACACCAGAAAAGGGATCAGTACCGTGTGCAGAAAGACATCTTTATTTTAAAGGTATTATGGTAATTCATTTTTCAAACCTGAATTTGACCCTGTGTTGTGGAGACTTGTATCCTACCCCTCAAGCTTCACTCAGTGTAATTCAGAATCATTTGTGTGATTCTGTGCAGTATTTTTTATCTCTTTTGTCTTGCGGGCACTTGTGGATACTAAATTGCATTTCTGTAAATTGAGGAATGAAATTCCAATAACTTTTAATGCTTTTTGTGACCAGTTGTGATCTCTTTTAGATCTTTAATGCCGTACTGTAACCATACAATGCAGTACTATAACCATACAATTTACTGTGAAACACAGCACTTTAATTTTTACATGAGCAGTAAGTAGTTCATGTGGCAAGACTGAAAAAGATGATGTAGGGAAACTTGTTGTTTCATACCTGCATTCCAGGATACGGAAGAAGCACTCATCATGAATCTTCGAGACAGCCAA
This sequence comes from Cardinalis cardinalis, assembly GCA_014549065.1. NCBI lineage: Eukaryota > Metazoa > Chordata > Aves > Passeriformes > Cardinalidae > Cardinalis > Cardinalis cardinalis. Next base: position 1,080,246 of record JACDOX010000132.1, read on the forward strand.
GTTCTCAATCACAAAGAGAACCTCGACTGGAATTGGAATTTAATAGGGACCATACTGAAGGTGAGCTTACAAAGGCCATGATAATATGTTGGAGAAAAAGTCTGTTTCACATGTGAGCTTTGGCTTTCTAATAGTCATTCCAGAGTACATATAATAATTTGTTTTATTTCAGGAAATTAGAATATCCTGGGTTTAGTCAGTGCTGCTGTAGTCTCTTTGTATACAACCCTTAAATTAAAAATTAAAAAATCCCTACATTAAAAAACGCATGATAGTTAAATTCACAGTTTCCTAAGAAGCATGTATTAAATTTTCTATGTCTTTATTTGTATAGAAATCAACTTTATAGAATTAGGTATATTGTCTTTAAAGCTGCTAATACTTCAGGCTGCAGAGGGGTACTGCTATGTTTAGATTCGTAGCAGATTTTTTTAAGATTATGTGAGCTGAAGGTTATAGTAAGAGGTGGGTTCTAGATCAAACTTCAGATGCTTAGACTGAACCATGTATGAAAACTTCATTAAATGTTTTGAACTAATGCAAATACTTCTATAGCATTGATTTCATTACAGAATTAATTTCTTTTTATGGTATAAAGGAAATAACTAATGGGGTGATGGGCATTGTTCTAAATATATTTATGTATCTTAAATATATTTAATGCACAGATTTTAAGATACTACCTCTTTTTGTAAGTAGAAAATATACTTTGCTTGACTAAGAAAACTTTCTAAATACTTAATAGAAGCTTCAAACCAAAATTATTCCAAAATGCCATTCTGTGCGTTGAAGCCATCCTTGAACTGAATAGCATTCTCTTACTGTCTTTTTTGCTGTGTTGTTACAAAGATGGTGAAAGTACAAAAAAAGGCTTAATGGTGACAGTCATAATCAAGACTATGTTGTTTTTTTGAGAAAAAGAAAAGAAACTAAATATTTCTGTGCCTTTTTTTCAGGGACCGATAAAGTTGAAAGAGCAAGAATCTGTCTGGTATAAAGACCTGAATATGTATATGACAGTAGCTTTGCTCCACCAGATTTCACTGTTTAAAGACTTTTTTACTGCCATTATATTATTTACTGGGTTACTATGTAACTATTATTAGTCATAGATACTTTTAAATTTGGTTCCCTATAAAAGACATTAACAGAAAACTGTTTTTCAGAATCTTACTGTTAGTATGTGTAGTATTTTAACAGTGGAAGCTTTATGTAGTTGACCTCTGTGTTTTGGGGTTTTTTTAAACCGAAATTTATGTCAAACAGCCAGTTTCTCTGCCATCTCAAACCTCCCCAGCAATGTATTTTCTAGTGTCATGTCAAAAAGTTCCTAATGTATGAAAACTGGGAGCTCCTTTCGGARTGAGAAGTGTGTGTGTTTTCTGGCTTACTTCTAACCATTTCTGTTCCTGTGTAACACCAGCATAAACTGAGATACTGTTACCAGAGTGGTTGTCTTTAGTCCCCTAATGAGCAAGATCCAGATTCCAGTGTGTGAAATTTGTTACCTCATTTGGCTGCTCACCTCCCCCTTGTCTGTTGCAGCCTTTTATCTGTGGAGCATCAGCTCTAACCACCTCATTGTGTGCCGTTCAGGTGGTGCCTTACTGCCTTTTTCACTTGCTCAGCTTGCTGTCTAAGCTGCTAAAAGAGCAGCAAAAGTGTCAGCCTCATCTGTATCTGGCACTGTTACTTGGTGTAATCAATTTTACTAATCATTAACTAGTGCTGTGTGTGTCTTAATACTGGAATACCAACTGGAAATGTAGAACAGTGTCACATAGATAGGAAAGAGGAATCTTTGATTCACTTTTTTTCCATTCCTGACAAGATACTCACTAGTAGCAACAGAAAGAAATCTGAAACTATAGAGACAGCAGATGGTTGTAAAAACAGAGGAAAATATAGTGGGAAGAAAGAATAGGTCCTAAAGAGAATATTATTTCTCATGTGGTCCTTCTTAATGTATCTTAGAAAGTATCAACAAGGGAGTTTAAATACCGTTTTAATAAACAGCATTTTAAAGTGATGTGCAACAGAATAATGATTACTTTTAAGCTAATCTGATGAATATTCAAAACAGCAGCCAAAAATTATTTCCCTGTTATGTATATCAAATTTTTTGTTATTTGCAGAAAAGAAACTAAGCAAAATTGTTTATTTTTCATCAGCTTCTCATACTTCTTTTGTTTTCATTAGAACTGTGGTCTTGTATATATAGTATGTGGCCAACATTCCCTGTCCTTCTCGAGAGAAAAATTGAACAGTTCTTGAGGCAGGCAGTGTAGGCTTCTCAATAAAGTCATGTCTTTTTTAAAGATATAACATTAGGTGCAAGAAAACTTTCTGATTATTAAGTAAATACAACTGATAGAAATAAGTGAATTTTACTGACTAATCAAGGACTGATGTACAAGTTTCATATAATGCTATATTTGCTGTTTTTTCTAGTGGCCAAATATAAATCTAAGGAACTACAAAGATGAACAGTTGCATAGGTATGTAAAAATTATGTAGACTTCCTTTGAAGAAAGAAATTTGGAAAACCGGCTTTTAGTACTGCTGTAAATTATTCCCTAGATGTATCACGTTTCTAAAACCTAGTCTACAGATAAGAGGTTAAGGTGTAAATTTGGATAATTAAGTTGCAATATTTGCTTTAAATAAACAGGTGTTTAAGATTCTTTTCTGTGTGAGGGTGCTTTATATATTTAGTCCCTTAGGAATCATACCACTTTTGCAAATACTATATTTAATTTTAAACCTTAGAAATGTTACTTCTTGATATATCAGTCAGAAGTGTTTTATGTCRGAGCTTGGAAAAATTTTACAGAGTTAAGTCCATAGTTGTACAGGTTTTTAACTACATCAATTAACTACRTCAGCTTTCATCAATATCCAAGAGGAAATTATTTTTAGTTGCTGTTAATAGCAGGAGAAGCATGTGTGATTCGGGAAAAAAAACGCAACCAAACAAACAAAAAGTCTCAAGTACAGCTCCAGTTCCTTTCATGTCTGTTGTCAGTAAGACATGTTTATTACTTCTGTGCCTGTGTGGTCATAGTGTTACTAATTAGTTCTTGGGTGTGTCTTTTAGCATGTGTTTCAGAAATAGATTACACTATTTTGAAGAATAGGTCAGTACTTGTGAGCATGAAAAGCTTCTTCCTGACCTGGGGGAAAATCCAAAAGATAGAATATATGCTGAAAGGCTCCTGGTGGCTCTGCTTTAAATTTTTACCAAAAAGTAGTCGGGGTACTTTTATGATATATTTACAGCATAAACACTAGTCCCATTGTTATCATAACCATGATTTAATTTTACATTTTTATTTTTTCTGGGTTTTCCTGAAATGTTAATTGCCAGTCTGTACTTCAGGGTAAAGGATTATTTTCCAAATATGGTMGTTTATAACATTGGTTCTCTAAAGCAGTGTCTGCAGTTCTGACTATGACACCAACACACACTCCTCAGCCTCTCTTATGTGAAACAGTGTTCCTGTCCCATGGTTTTGTGCTGCAAAATTGCTCAAGCAATGTTCAGTGCCTCAGTGATTTAACTCCAAATAAATTGGGAAAATCTAGAATTGAATTGGTGTAAAGCTTCTATAGTTCATTGATCATTTCTGCAGWATTGGGAGCTTAATGGCTTTAAAACACTGTTTCTCCTGTTTAATTATAAGTAACTAAGCCCCAAATCTCTTCCATGTCACTACTGATAATAAAAAAAAAATCTGCCAGTTTGTTTTTCAAGTGTAAATTACATTTATTTCTCCTTCTATAAATTGATCTTTTTTTAATGTTAGTGTTGTTGTGATGATCTTACAGTTGTAAAAATGAAATTCCAGTAATTTTTTTAAAGATTCCTTCAATTCAGAGAGATAGTGTATGTATACATACAGGATCACAGAATCATGGAAAAGACCTCAAAGATCATTGAGTCCAACTGCTAAAGTCACTGCTAAAGTTTCTAAGTGCCATGTCTATGTGTCCTTTAAATCCCTCTGGAAATGGTGACTCCCAACAATTCCCTGGGCAGTTCAAATGCCTGACCTTTCATTTGGTCCAGAAATTTTTCCTAATATCCAATCAAAACTTCTTTGGGGCAACCAAAGGCCTTTTTCTCTCATTCTGTCACTTGTCACCTGGGAGGAGAGACCATCTCTGCCTGGATACAACCTCCTGTCATGGAGTTGTAAAGAGCACTAAGGTCTCCCCTGAGCCTCATTTTCTCCAGGCTAAACAGCCCCAGCTCCTTCAGCTGCTCCTCACAGGACTTGTGCTCCCGACCCTGCCCCAGTTCTTTTGTCCTTCTCTGGACCTCAGTGACCTTGCTGTATTGAGGGGCGCATGGGCACCAAAACTGAATGCATCAGTGTTGATAAACACACACACACGCTTAAATATACACATAGATACATATGTGTATAAATTTGTGTGTCAGTATATATTTATTGCTAGTAACCCAGGATAAAATACGTTTTATTTCACAAAACTTAATTAAGCCCTCAGATTTCCTTTGTAATTGGTCCTATGTTTGGAGTTAGGTGTAGTGCATTACTCTGGCTTTTTCAAGTATGAGTACAGTTCTGTAATTAAATTTTTTAATACCTGACATATCTGCCTTCTGGTGGAACATTTTGTGTTATTTTAAAGCACAAATTTATATTTTGAAGAATTTTTGAGAGGAGGATCTTTGCTGAAGACTTATTCCTGTGATGCAAAACTCAAGCTACATTGCTTACTATGATTTTTAAAAGTCTGAGAGTGTGTTAGCAGTGTGTTATGCTTCAGAAATGGTTAAGTCAGGTGTCTGGAAATAGTGTTGCTAAATAAATTAGGTTTTTTCCTGTCAGAACATAAAAATGTCTTTTTCCCAGTAGCASTAACTGTAATAGCTGAAGAAAGCTTAGGTCACAAGTTTCTTTGTTAAGCTGTTTGTTAGTCCAGATAATACTGTCTTTGAAACTTGCCACAGGATAAATTACAGCAGAATAAATAATGAGAATGAGAAGGAAGATACAGCTTCTGAGAGCATATAGATTTTAAGTTCCTTTGCTTATAGTAGGCCATGGTATAGAAAACCCCTTGTGATGCCCAGTACAGCAGCAACTCTGAAAGAGTGTCTGGTTAGAGTCACTACTGTTACCTGGTACTCTTCTGATAAATTTTAAAGACTTATTGCCAAGAACCAAGTACAGCCTGTTTTTTCTAGCATCATTTTGTATTGTGAGACTGTCCTTGTCATACTGAAAAAYAGCCAATTTTATTTTACTTTCTATAGGTTTGTAAGGAGATTGCTGTATTTTTACAAGCCTAGCAGTAAACTCTATGCTAACCTGGATCTGGACTATGCCAAGGCGAAGCAGCTCACTGTTGTGGGTTGTCAGTTTACTGAATTTCTTCTTGAATCAGAGGAGGTAAGAAATTTTCAGCTGTARGACTGGAAGTAGAATGAGTAGTCTTGTTGAATGCCACCTGGAAAAACCTTAGTTTTTGATAAAGACTTTTGAGATTTTGGGTGTTAAATTTAAAATTATCGGTGTAAGTAAGAAATACTACCTGAAATATTGAGGAAGATGACTATGTTTATGTAGAAGTTTTATTAAATACAGCTTTGTTAAATGCAACTTAGAGATTGAAGGAGCTTTTTTTATTATTCATGCTGTGTATAACCTTCCTTTTCGAATTCCTTCTTTTGTGCTAAAGATTTTATGCCTCAGGTCAGAGGAAAATGTCATTGTATAATACTTTGCCTTTTTCCTGGAGAGAGAGAATTAATCCTGAGATGTCTCCATGCTTAGCTCCTTTTATTTGCCTTGAAACTTATTCTTTAGTCTGAATTGTTTTCCAGCCTGCATTTCTGTTTTGTGTCTGTATTGTGTTTGTACATTTAAGAAATTAAAGTAGTGAGTTTCAGTTAAGAAACACATTTCTATTTCTAACAGATGATRTTCCTCTTTATTTTGCTAGGATGGACAAGGTTATCTGGAGGAATTGGTTAAAGATATTGTGCTTTGGCTCAACTCTTCATCAGGCATGAAGCCTGAACGTAGTCTTCAGAATAATGGGTTACTAAATACCCTTAGCCAGCACTACTTCCTGTTTTTTGGTACTTTATCTTGTCACCCTCATGGAGTGAAAATGCTTGAAAAATGTAATGTTTTTCAGTGGTGAGTGCTTTTATTTGGTTTGAGTTGTACTTGCAGTGTAGTAGTTACACACATTCTAAACTGTGTGAGGGCCACCATCTGAAAAGGTGAAAACTTTAAGGTTATGTGAAAACTTTAAGGTTTTGGTGAAGTTACGAGTAGAAGTCCCCATTTTTTTTCTAAAGTCTTCTAATCTGTCATTACTAAGCCGACAGAGGTGATAGACAGTTTACTTTTTCCTATCCACACCTGTGTGACAGAGATGAGTATCAGGAAGGATTGTAGGGTACTGAAGGACGCAGTATGGGGAAATAGAAAAATTAACAAACTAAAACCACACAAACCATGAAGAAATGGAAAGTACCATACTGTTTGTGAAGTGTTGGTGTGTGTTGCACTTAAAATTTCAGTATATTTGAGTGGACTTTTGCAGCTCAAAATTTTGTTGAGGTACAGACAAAYTTAGATTCCTTTGGGAATAAATTGTCTGATGACTGCTACTAGTTTATCAACTTATAATAAACTTGAAGTAAAAATGCAAGTGTTTTAATGTACTCCTTTCTATCTTTTATTGTTGATTTTGTTGATTTTTAGAAAGCAAGCTTTTCACTGGCTTTAGAAAATGTAATATACAATAAAATCTAGAGGGTTAATAGGACTAACTTAATGGCAAGCTTTATACAGGATGTTTTTAAATGAATAATTTTTCACAGAGCTTCATGAGCATTTTTTTTTAATACTGATAATCACTAATTATGCTGACAAAATTTTTACAGGGCTATTATAAAAGATGTTGGTTTGAGGTTTTCCCCCTTGCAATTCAGTGCATTATTTCATCCCTATTTGACTTTACAGTTATAACAATTTAAAGTTACTCAGTTTCATACAAGAACATACTTTGTATATCGCATTTGTAGTAATAAAAATATAGTTCAAAGTAATTAAGTTTAAATTATTGATGGTTCAAGTGGGTTCAAATACTAATTTTATTTTCTTCCTCCTCCCCTTCCATGCCTCCAGTCTTCTTAATCTTTGTTCTTTGAAGAACCAAGATCACTTGTTAAAACTGACTGTTTCTAGTCTGGATTATAGCAGAGATGGATTGGCAAGAGTCATCCTTTCTAAAATCCTGACAGCAGCTACTGATGTAAGTTCAATTCAACTTGTATTCCTTTGTTACTGCCCTCTACACATTTATTTTATTATTCAAGGTGTATGAGTTTATTTTTAAGCTGTTATATATTAAAAGGGTTGTTAATTTTGTATTCAGAGARAGAACCTCCTACAAGCTTAGCTTTTAAATATGTTGTGAACATCATACCCTCTATTGTATTTTTGCTCAAGAAATTAAGTCCTTCAAATAGAACTTTCTCTCACATCAACTGAGGTCTAAAGTCTTGATATGTATAACTAAGTGCACTGTGATTGTTTRGGTCAGTGGCATCTTAAATAAATTGTGAAGGCATTGCTATCACAAACAGAAATCTGTATTTCTAGCGGTACTAAGCATGTTAGCCTTCTAGTAGACAATGTTCTGATAATGATTGAGGTTACTCTGAGTCGGAACGAGGTAGATGCTATAGCTGCTGGAATGAGAGGTTGGTTCAGAAATACGCATTGGGATGTGTTCTTCTGAATCAAAAAAGATGGATAGGGATAAAAAAATATAATTACATGGATTTGGGAGAGGAAACTCTTGACTTTTAAGGTAATGTTGTTAGACAAGCAATCACTGATGTCAGGGAGATAGATTACAAGAATTTGAAATGCAACTAGGAAAGAATGTTCATTACTTCAAATGAAGTTGTTTCTGTTCTCTGAACAGACAGAATATGTTCCAGAATAGATAAAAGAGAGGAGAATATAGGTACTAGCTTTAAATGCCTCACTGTATTTTGGAAGAGGAGGACATACATTGAGAATTTCTCTGACACTGTCAAAACATAGGATGATTTTATGGATAAAGAGTGGAGTCTGAAAGTAATGAAGATACTTGAGGTTGARGGAATGACTCATTGAAAGACAAAGCTCCCTACTACTATATTTTTTTTACTTGCTTCTAAATTCTCTTCAAAAGACATAATAATACAATAATAAAAGATGTAGGATTGGACACTTATGATGATCAATTTACYTTTGATCTTAGATTAAGTTTTCCCATTTGCTAAGATATAAATAGCTCTCTAATAAACTTAATAATTTTAATAGATAAGGCGTGCATCACAGTTGCTTGCTGCAAAATGCAGTAATTGAAAGGTATTTTTAGAAGTTATAAATCATTAACTGTGTTAGTTATTTTTCTTCCATTCAAAAAACCATTTTCCTTACTTTACAGAGCTGCAGGTTGTACGCCACAAAACACTTAAGAGTGTTGCTGAGAGCTAATGTAGAGTTCTTCAGCAACTGGGGGATTGAGTTACTGGTGACCCAGTTACATGATAAAAATAAAACTATTTCTTCTGAGGCACTTGATATTCTAGATGAGGCATGTGAAGACAAGGTGAGCATCCCTTCTTTTTAACCTCTTTTTGGTATGCTGCTCTTAAGCTCTTYCCCCCCCCCCTTCCTTAGTAGCAAAGTACAAATAGGCAAGAAGGTACTGATGGTTTCCTTTTTGAATTGTCATTGATGGACTTAAAATTTATAAGACCCCTTGGATGAAACTACTGCAATATTACTTACAAGAAAACATGGACTTCTGGATTATGCCTGTATTTAAATATGAATTGCAATTTATTTTATTCATTATACTTCTTGTGAAGTAATTTATATTTAATGACAGAAGATAGCTAAAATTGATCATACTAGGATTAAGTTAGCATTTGACACTTGTGAAAAACTTGCTGTTTCATTGCAGGCAGAGTGTTGTAATTATTGCAGATAATTTTCAGAATTATAATAGTGCTCAAATACTCTTTGTGTTCCTTATTATTTTAGGCCAATCTTCATGCCCTTATCCAAATGAAACCAGCCCTTTCTCATCTTGGAGACAAGGGTTTGCTTCTACTCTTAAGGTAAATGTTGAATATGCTGTTTGACTTCACATTGTGGAATCAAATTCAGATTCTGGGAGTTGCTTAAGTTACAATGTTAACTGTCTGATTTATTTTTTTATAGATTTCTGTCCATCCCAAAGGGGTTTTCTTACCTAAATGAAAGAGGTTACGTGACAAAACAGATGGAAAAATGGCAAAAGGTAATGCTAAGAAGAAAATGTTTGCTGGATATTAGGAGGAATGGTGTATATATGCAGGTTTAGAACAGAGGTTCTTAAAAATAATTGCATTTTAAAGTACCTGTAAAGCTTGTGCAAATACATTTATTGCCTCAGTGATATAACGTTTTTGCTGGTAAAGGTTGACAGAGACTTAGAGTTCCATAGCTTCTCTGTACATATGTGATTTTGATTTACCAAGACCTTTATATAATTTCTGTATTTCAGCAAATTTTTCAGGAGTGTCGTGACCTTCTAAAATAGGTTGCTGCAGAAGGTCATTATCTAGAGAAGTGTGCAAAGTAATGCTGTTTTTCAAGATACCTGTTACCTCTGGTAATTAAAGTTAAACGTAGAGGTCGTGAAGACAGAATTGGCTGATGCTGTTAGGAAGTAAAGAGGAACACAAGACCATTAAGAAAAATTCATTATTGTCATAACTTGAATTAAACTCTTCATAGGTTATTTTGGTTTTGTAATTGWTTATAATTGTAATTGATTATTGGTCTTATTCCTGTTGGCAACTTTTTAGTGGTTTAAGTGTCACTTCTCAAGGAGTACTGAAATGCTCGATGATCTATTGAAATCGAGTGTGTCAGATATGAAGTATTTCCTTCTTCCTTTTTTTTAACAAATTCCCTAAAATAATTATCAAATTAATTGTTGACTTGCAAACTCATGTGTGTAAAGTGCATTCATTTTCTTGAGCCCCACCTTCAGATCATTAAAAAATTCAGTCTTTCTTAAGAAACCTCCCTCAATTATTTCTTCCTTATGAAGTCTCATGCTATAACACCATAAACCACTAAATGTACTGTGTCAACCCTCATCTGCTTTCTTACAGGAATATAACTTAAAATATGTTGAATTGATTGAAGAACAACTTAATGAAGCACTTACAACGTACCGCAAACCTGTTGATGGGGATAACTATGTTCGTCGGAGCAACCAAAGGTAAATTTGGGAAAATGCGTTCTGGGGCACAAGCTGAGGGGATTGATCAGGAGAGCTGTAAACTGAAATGTATGAGGGAAAGGGCTACCAACAGGATTTCAGTTTATTATGGTCCTGGAGCAGTACATCAGCACAGTGTAAGAAACACACAGGATGAACTGGATGCATTGCTTAGCTCCCAGAGTTTTAATATAATTTATTTCAGAGCTTTTATATAATTAGTTTTAGGGCTTTTACAATTCATTTTATTAGGACTTGGTGGATTGAGTCCCATGGCTGGAGTGCTGGARTGGAGGGCTGCAGGCTTTTCAGCAGGGATGGGCAAATAAATATATAAGGAAGAGGTTTGATTATACAGCCCATACAGTTAGTGGTGATGTGGTTGAGAACCTCTGGGTGAGGATTAAGGGGATGGAAAACAAAGGAAGTGATGTAGTGGGTGTCTGCTACTGATTGCTCAACCAGGATATTAGTACTGATGAGTCATCATATAGACAAGTAGGAGAAACTTCTGGATCAGTAGCTCTTATTCTTTATGGGCTTCCTGTGGAAGATTTCAACTTCTAGGCATCAACTGCAGATAATGTAATGCAATGAAAAGCAGCCTTGGAAATTCTCAGTTGGAGAAAGTGTGTAGGAGAGATACTCAGTGAGCCAACTAGGAAAGATGCTCTCCTCAACTTGCTGTTTGTGAATGTAGGGCTTGTGGGAGATATGATGGAGGGGAGATTCTCTAGACCACAGTGATTATGGCATGGTTAAATTTAAAACTTCCAATGTAATGAGAAAAAGCACAGCAGAGTTGCTACTCAGGGCTTCAGGGGAGCTAACTTGGGAGCTGCTTTAGTAGAGGCCCAGGAGTCCAGAAATGCTGGTCCATCTTTAGGAGCTATCTTTTAGAAGCACAGGGGTAGGCARTCCCATGTTGTAAGTCAAGCAAGCAGGGCAGAAGACCACCTTGGCTGAACAGGGAACTCTTCATGGAGCTCTAGAGGAAAAGGAAATAAATGCTCTCTAGAGGATCACCCTTCACAGGAAAGACTACAAAACTGTGATTCACATAAGCAGAAAGAAGTCACAAAAGGCCAAAGCTCATTCAGGACTGAAGCTGAGTAGTGTTGTGTGACACAACAGGAAAGAGGAGGTCTGAAGAAAACACTGCATCAATTCTTGCTGAAGATGGTCACCCTGACTTACAGGGACGAAGAAAAAACAGAGATGAATTAAAATTTTGTGAGTTTTTTTTTTGTCTCAGTCTTCAGCAATATTGATAGACCTTGGGCTGCCTGGTTCTCTGAGCGAGAGGTCCACAAATGTGGAAACTCTGGCTTTCCATATGTGGACACTAACATCATAGGAGACCATCTGTATCAGCTGAATGTTCACCAGATCATGGGGCCTTGTTCCCACCAGGCTGAGGGACTAGCCTCATCAGTGCTAGCCCACCAGTACTAAAGGAGCTAGCAGATGTTGTGTCAGGACCCATCTCATATCATCTGCCAAAAGTCTYGTGAGTCTAGGGAAGTCCCTGCTGACTGGAATCTAGCCAGTTTATTCCATTTTGCAAGAAGCACATAAAGGAAGATACAGAGAGGTAGAGACCTATTAGTCTAACTTCAGTTTGTGGGAAAATTATGTAGAAGATTATACTGGTTATTGTTGAAAGGCATTTGAAAAACAATGCAGTCATCAGGCACAGTTAGCATGGGTTCACAAAGGGAAAGTTTTCTTTGACTAAGTCGTTAGCCTTCTATGGTAAGGTCACCCAGTAAGTTGAAGGGAAGGTGGTGGATGTTGTTTTCCTGGATCTTGGCAAGATTTTTGATGCTGTCCTCCACAGCGTCCTTCTGGACAAGTTGTCAAGCTGTGGGATGAGCAGGTTCATGGTGTAGTGCGTGAAGAACTGGCTGAGGCACTGAGCCCAAAGGGTTGTAGTGAGTGGGGCAACAGTGAGTGGTCACACCAGTGGTGTTCCTCGGCTCCATTCCAGGGCCAGTTCTGCATCAGTGCTGGAGGTGAATGCACCAGTAGCAATTTGCTGATGATCCAGACTGCAAGGTGCTGTGGATTCTTTTGAGGGACAAGAGGCCTTGCAGAGGGATCTAGATAGATTGGAGCGCTGAGCAATCTTAAATGGGGTGAAATTTGTCAAGTCCAAATGGTGGATTGTGCACCTG